>JAKRZM010000010.1:0-15688 GCA_036379175.1 Heliconius cydno galanthus | reverse complement strand
TACGAAAATGCGGGTTGCATTAGGGTTTAATTAATTTTCACATTATCTTAAGTGCTTTGCAAACATACATTATATGAATAATCCAGTAGTAAAAGCGGGCGAAGCCGCAAGAGGGTCGCTAGTCTATATATATAAAAGGACTTGTCTTCACTAACTGAGGTAAGACGCACGCACAGCCGTAACCGCTGATGGTAGAAACGTGAACTTTGGACAGATGTGTACTTTCGTAATCTGGACATCCACTAAGAAGGGATTTTGAAAAATTTCAAAATTTCAACTCCAAAGGGGTGAAATAGGGGTTAAAAGTTTGTATGGGAAAAAAAAATAAATCGACACCGATTCTTATAAAATTTTAAATTTAGATTTTGAAAAGTATTTAATTGAATACGTGTTTCATCGTTTTCTAGAATTCTCCCCCTAAGGGAGCAAATAAGGGGTTGAAAGTTTGTATAGATTTTTTTTAAAATCCGCACCAATTTTTATAAAATTTGAAATTCAGACTCTTAAAAGTATTTCATTGAACATATGTTTCATGGTTTTATAGAATTCTTTCCCTAAGGGTGCAAATAAGGGGTTGAAAGTTTGTATGGACAAATTCTTAAATAGCCACCGATTTTTATGAAATTAGAAATTTAGACTCTTAAAAATATTTAATTGAACATGTGTTTCTTGGTTGTTTAGAATTCACCCCTAAGTAAGCAAGCGAAGCTGCGCGCATCCGTTAGTGTGATATAAAGTATTTTGTATTGACTATATATTTTTTTATATATTCGAAAATAAAAAATAAACAATTAAGAATTAAGATTATATACTGTGACTTTGGTATTTTTGTACTAACACTTCCGCAGGTATACGGATATTTAAGTGCAGGTCCGGTTAGGTTAGTTTAGTTATTTATAAATTTAAAAGTTTCTATCGATATGCATTTTTACGCAGGCACGCTATGTAGCCGAACCTATCCGATCCGATTTCTAACCTAACCTAACCCAACTTGCACTTAGATATCGCCTAATCTGTAGCTGCGGTAGCGTTGGTACATAAAAGATATTTTATACTAATTACATATATTGAGCCTACTGTAGTAGTTTTTTAATTCTATGGTGAATTTTGGCGTTTGACAGTGTCAGTTCACAATTTTCGAATTGTTTTTAAATTGACGAGTAAGATTATAAACTAACCGTGTTCATAATGTTACGGTGACATATAAAAGCCTAAGGCCTATAATTGGAATCATTTATAAATGTTATAAAATCCAAATAATTAATATGTTTTTTTTGTCTGTTTGTCGAATTGTCTGTGGGTTTGTGCATTCTAATCTCATAAATGTCTTAACCAATTTAAAGTTTTCACTAATGACAAACTTCTCTTAACATTTACTCCTTTATATAAATCCCTTTATAAAAACAAAATATGTCAATATAAATTATCGCATGCGACTATATTGCTACAAAGTGTTTTATTAAATTCTTATTTTATTTTAAAACAATATCCATATGCAAAATAATAATGTTATTAGATCACAAAAGTTATTCAGATGAGAAAATAAATAATGATTGCTTTGTGAGCCCTCGAATAAATGTCGATGCTATGACTGTTGCGTTAACAATCAAATAATTCCTAAATAATTTTAAATATCAGTTAACAAGATTTCATAATTAATATATCGCTACTATACATATACAGTGCGAGTACAGTTACGACTTAGCCAAAAATAATGCTATTTATTAAATATTTGAGCGTTAAAATGTTAATGTAAAATAACCTTAGTGTATTAAAATGTAAAAACTCTATATGTTACTGTTCCTTCCACAGTCAAAACAAATAAACGTGCCGATACCCACTGAGCACTACCGCAGCTACCGGCGCGCTCCTCCCGCACCGCCCGCCGCCGCGCCCGCGCCCTCCAAGTTGCCCAAGCCTATCAACTACATACACGCGTCGAATCCCAACTTGTTGGACTTTGAGAAAAGCGATTTCGTTACCAAGCCTGCTATTACGGTGAGTTACAGCACGGTCGACAGGTCGTGGCCGATCTCAAGTTAGGCTTTCAAAAATGCAAATACCCGCGTAACTTCAAGACAGCCACGGCTCCTCGACCGTACTGCTTAAGATTTTTTCTTTTCTTATTTTTATTTATTCTATGTTTAATATTGTCTTTTATTTATGTTATGCGTGATATGGGTGTTCGAGTTTTCAGATAATCGATCATAGAAATCGTATCAATTCAGCTATAAATATTTACTGAAAGTAATGAAAGCTTATTTTTTATATATATCCTTCATTGGATAACAAATTGCAGATTTGCCTTCTTCCAACCGTTTAGGTTCCATTGAAAAGACGTTACGTTTAAGCATTTTTAATATTCTGTACGTAAAGGGTGAAACAGCCTATTACTAAGACTCCCCTGTCTGTCCGTCTCTCACCATGCTGTCTCATGAACCGTGAGTTAGACAGTTGAAATTTTCGCTTATCATGTATTGTGTGTATTGCCACTTTAACAACAATATTAAAAAAACAGAATTAAATAAAAATATAAATAAGCTCCCACTTGTCGTACAAACCAGATTTTTTGCTCGTTTTTGCTTGATATTGATTTTATTACGATTTTACTATTACGTAATAATTTACTGTTTAGTGACGTACTACTAATATTTTTTTTTGTTTTACCTTGTATTATACACGGGTAGGCAAAGGGAACCTCGTTTCATGTTGAGTGGTGAAATGTTAGTGAAGTCCGATCCACGCACCGCCCAATTTTTAAAACACTGCAGCTTGAGTGGCGGACCTAAACGCTATGCTTTGTTTACCCGAGCGAGGAAGTGAAAACAATGTGTTTTCAAAAGGGGCAAGTGCACAAATAGAAACAAATGTACAATTATCGTGAGAAAAGATAAGAACTCACGGCACGTACATATTAAATATGTAGTTTGGATAAGTGGTCATTCAGTTGATCGACGGCCGGGTAATCAATACTGTACTGTATTTCAAGTTATATTTGTAAAATAATTTAAGTTAAGTAACACTTATTACATTTAATTAATAATATAAATAAAGAAACAAGTCAATAAATATAATTTTGATGTTTTTATTGTGTCAACTTTTTTATAGAAAAGTACAGTCAATTTTGAGGTAGCATGTCTAAAATTAGAATTGATTTACAACCTCTATCAATGATTTTAGGTGCCCAAACCGAAAACCCATAAAACGGATAATATAATCGGTTTCGTGACACTCGAGGAGTTCATGTTAAAAAAGCAGGAAGAGGAACGTCAGCAAGTATACACTGATCGCGTCTTAATGGGGGTCGAAAGGAAAGGGGGCGGGGTGTCAAAAGGACACAATATAAACAAAAAAGCGGGCGGGGCGTCGCCGAACCGCGCTCACAGTGCAACCGATAACGGGAAACGGGGCGGTAGCTTATCGGGCTCCGCTCACAACAGAGAGGACGGCGACCTGCAGCGCCGCCTCGAGCTCATCGTGCCCGACGTCATCTACGGCGTGTCCAGCGCCGACCTACCGCTGCCCGTGCTGGAGCTGCAGGCGCGCCATCTGCCGCCCCCGCCCGCACCCTCGCCCGTGCCGGCCCCTCCCGCTGCTGGCAAGCCGCTCTCCGTCGCCGGAAAGGACGGGTGAATGTCTTAAAATATTTGCAATCATGAAGATTTATAAGCAAATACGTTTTTTTAGATAACATATAAAAGTTTTAACTCGGCAGGATTTGAACTCGCACCTCTTCACCTAAGGCCTTGATCTAAGTATATTTCTTTTCTTTGTGTGGAAATTTGGCTTATTTGAGCTTATACAAGAGAAATGTAGAAAGCTTATATTTTTTTAAAACTTTTAAAAATACTTTAAATTAATAAAAAAATGGATGTGACACATGATACACAATTTAAAGGATATTTTTGTGTACAGTGACATAAACATTGTTTAGACGACGTAGCCCTTGGACAATAGTCTAATAGTTTCTAATAAATAACAAATCTCGAAAATCATATACTTTATATTGGGATGCAAAACGGAGTGTTTTACACTAAGTTCCCTACTACTTATCCTGGTACATTTAGGATATAGCGTGATAATTGAAAATATTTCTATTCAAAAATAACAAGAAAAAAGTATTTTTAACATTTTTAAAATGCTAATTGTATACTTAGGAAAGACAACTTATTTAGAAAACGTATAAAAATTTTAACGTAGCGGGATTTGAACCCGTGCCTCTTGGAATCCGTCCTAAGGATATAAGTTGTAACAAGCGTATAAGAATTTTAGCTTGATAAAAACATTTGGCTTTATGGCCAGAGCGCTTCGACGGCTTACAAGAGGCGCGGGTTCAAATCCCGCTACGTTCATTTTTTTATACGTTTTCTAAATAAGTTAAAAGTAACCTAAGGTTTTACTACAAAAACTACTAATTAACAAATTTAATTTATCTTTAGATACGAAAAGATAGTCTACCCAGAGGAAAGAGAAAGCAAAGAGAGTAAAGAGGACCGCGGAGAGGCGCGACGAGCGTCTCTGCGGCGGGCGGATCGAGTTAGTATAACCATTTAATAAAACGTAAAAACACAACTTCACGCTGGCGCCTGTCTCCCGCGTAGAACGTAAGAGGGAAAAAGTGTTAAGACACTTTGATCATCATTTTCCTCTTAAAAATATCATGCGGGGAAATAATATTATTTAAATTATTTTTATCACTCCGTTTCATTCCGTTTAAAGATGTACAAATATATGACCATAAAATATAATAAACAATATTAATTTATAAAAGTATTTTATTATTAGTTAATTCAATATGATGATCGTTTCAGGTGCACTCTGGTTCTCCACACATGGCCTCGACACCGGTGGTACATGATAGGTTTGTATTTTTTTTTGTATACAACTTTTATTTATTATCTATAAACTATGTTTTATTTTTGAGAAACATTTTAAAGCCACCCTTGTAAAAGTAACATCATTTTTTTAACCGACTTCTGTAAGAAAAGGAGGCTATCAATTCGACTGTATTTTTTTTCTAGCTAATGCTACAACCTGTCTGTGCCTGTTTTACTTGGCACCGACTTCAAAATTATAAAATCTTTGTAAAATTATTTTTCACTTTTTAATTCGTTGTTAGAAGTTGGTTTTTCTTTTTGATAAAAAATAATTTATTGTTGTTAGCAACAAAAACAGCAATATTATATATTTCAATACGAAATTATAATTTAAATTTTGTCAATCCTAATGTTTTAGGTTCATCATTAAAAGCCATACAATGACTCATGTTTATTAAAATTTTTAATAACTCCCATTATTAAAATATGAACTCTAATGAGAATCTGAATGTGTGTCCAGTTGGAGCACGAGTCCGGGGGGCGCTGGTGCGGCGGGCGCGGGGAGCGGGGGTGTGTCGCTGTTGCGACAGATGTTTGGAGTGACACGACGTGACTTGCAACGACAGGTATTCTAGTAAAATTTATACAAATTGATATTATTATTTTTTAATTTAAAGTAATAAATACCTAATGTTAAGACA
This sequence comes from Heliconius cydno galanthus, assembly GCA_036379175.1. Lineage (NCBI taxonomy): Eukaryota > Metazoa > Arthropoda > Insecta > Lepidoptera > Nymphalidae > Heliconius > Heliconius cydno. Next base: position 10,170 of record JAKRZM010000010.1, on the reverse strand, counting down.
TGTCGAACAGAGCTTGCCACTAAATTTTATTGACCGAATCAAAGAAAGTAAATAAATCAAAGAAGTAAATATAATGATTTCCCTCAGTAGAAAACTAATGTTTGTTTTGTGCTGCGGCGCCATGACTGGCCTCAACTCCAAATTTAATTTATTATGTAGAATTACCAGATCTATTTTTCCTATATCACTCAAAAATATATTCATTTCCTTGCTCTGGTAACAAAACAAAGCGCTGCGTAATGTTCCGTCACTCAACAAACACTACTGTAACATGCCCGAGGTGTAATATCTTAACACTGTGCTATCTCTAACTCGCCTGCTAAATGCGGGATACAGCATGAAGATGAAAAATTTACAAATAACGGTCATGATATATTTGCTTATTAATTTACAGGAAAGTCAACGCGGCGAGCAATACCCGCACTTACAATGTCCCCCGACCTTTCAACCAGAAACATATTCGCTGCGACCTCGAAGAGACTAGCTGTGTAACTCGCTCATCTTTCTATACATATATTAGAGCGAGGCGGATATATAATTATTGACTTACATAAAAGAAACGTTTTAGCAAGGTCACCTGTATCAATCTGGAACGTATTTACAATGACGGCGATGAGGTGAGCTGTCTCATTCACAGACTATACTCAGCCTTGCTTAAGAGCGATACAAATATGTAAATATCATTATTGTCTCTAAAACCGGTTTTGGCAATAAATTCCCCTGTGTGTAAGAGCTAAAAAGATATACAACTATTAGTTTTGTAAAATCCACATATACGTCTATCTCGCTCTATGCAAGAACCTGTTATAGCAACAAATGTCACCTATTTGAGTGTTAGAGACAGACAGATCTATCATTAGAGAAGAATTCGTTTCGTAATTATTTTATATCTATAAAAATGATAGTTACTCGCCAGGGAAAATATTCAGAAGGGTTTTAAGAATTTTGGCGTTTCTAAATATATTTTTATATCATAGGTATATATGTATTTATTCCTTTATAACAAAGTCACACTACATAATTTTACTTACTTTATTGACTGCTAAATCATAATATAACATCTTTTTAAATACATACACATTTTAAAGGATTTTTTCCAAAAAAAAAAGCAGTTTTATGAGAATTTTTTACTTGTACTATGTGACTGTAAGTCTGATAAGTGGTTGTAAGTCGCAAACTACGATTAAACTTTTTTAAAAAATGTGCCAAATTTTGAAAAATCTTTATGTACATACTATAATAAATAAAATAATTATAATATTGCTGCTTAATTATAATGTCATATAAATAATAATGGAAAATATATTTGTGTATGTTGGAAAAATTAAACAATAGTCTTTAATGACGGCATAGTTTATTATAAACAAAATAAGTAAATAATTGATTTTGCATATCATAATTTTTTTGATATTTTATAAGAAAATACATCTGCTCGTTGAATGTTAAATAATTAACAATATATATTTAGTATTAAATTGTGTGACAAATGCTCAATTTTTGACATAAAACTGTAATATTAATAATAATTTACTGTCGCTTTAAATTGTTGTTCGAAAAAATACACATTTAATAACGTTTGTATATTATGAATGCACAAAGTATAAAAATAAGTAAACTTTATATATATTGGGGACCGTCCAGTAGTGACAATTGAATATAGTAAGTAAAGATAGTAAGTACGTTTCTCCTTTAACACAGTCATATATTTATATAGAGTACAGTAGTAAAACGTTGTGTAGTATACTCATGTATACACTATAGAGGGTAGAGCCAAATGTATTCTATCAATGTGTTTTTAGCTTAACGCTGTATCCTGCACATAGTAGGATATGTAGACTGAAGCTGAACCTGGAAACTTAGTGTTAAGATACTCCGTTTCTCATTATGACACTTCCGTTTCTCACTTTCCGCCGAATTATTAAGGCATTGCACGTTGAGCGGCGGAACTCAACGCCAAACAGATGCGACTGCGTCATGGACTCTAATCAATTATTAAATAACTTGTTTTTACAAGCAGTAATAGTATTAAGTCCTCTTTAGCGATGGCCCAATTGTTGGCACAAACACGTACGTGTGTGTGCTCTGCTTAGCCTGCGGTATGCGAGTTACAGCGAGAAGCTATTTATTTTTTTAATATATTTTTTCATAAAACATATTGCATTAAGGTGGTAATTAATACACGGGTGGCCCCTATTTAATTTTGTAAAATATTACTCGTTATTTTATCTTTAGAATTACAATTATATAGTGGCAATATTTTAAATGTATATGTGTGGATGTTTGTAAGTAATAATTACTGGAATATGGTGCAAAAATGTTCGTCCAGCACAGATAACCTTTATTAGCCTACCTATAAATTGTAGGAATGAAAACAATTATAAATATAAATAGTTAAATATTTAAAAATATTGAGCAAATGATGAAAATGAATTCCATGTAAATCAATTTTTAATACATTATTAAAAATATATATTCTGTTACCGCTTTAACATTTAAATAAGATAGCAATATTATTAAAAAAGATTTTTTTATTGTGTACAAGATAACAAATGTTAAATAATATTTCTAGACGTTGTTGATAGCTGTACTTCTTTATATCTATGTATATACATAAAAAAATATGTATTATATATTTAAATATGGTAACACTGAAATTGTAGTTATAAAAGTTAATAAAGCGACACTGTGAATTATATATAACGTATACATTATATATATCTACGTATGTACTACAAAAATACTTTTGAACATTTGTATTTTGTATATATCGGCTCGATCCTTTCTCGGGGGGAATTAATATGTATTTATTGGCTCACTCTGCTAACAACACGGAGTGCGGCGCTGAGTCCTGCCACTCAACACGCTGTCTGGTACATTGGGCGGTGCGTGAGGTACGGGGTGTCTTAACACTAGGTTCCCTCTGCCAACCCTGCTGCATACGAAAAAAAGAGGAGCTTCTTTTTTATATAAATAAGTTATTAAATTAAAGTATACGAGGGTATTTCGAAAAATTTAAAAGAGTGTTGGCTTATTTGGGTGCTTACAATTATTATGTAGGTAGATGTATCGAAATATACACTTTAGAACATTTCTATGGGAAAAAGAGAGCTGAGATATATCGATTTTTGTCTCTGTGTGTTCATAAATATATAAAATACATGTACATAAATACATACGAGGATATAGGACTGCGTCGATAGTGGATACAAATATCATATTGACAAATGACATTTATTTAAAAAATAAGAATTGAATAAAAAATAAGAATTGAATAATTAGTTACTTTATGAAATAATAATTGAATTTATATTAAAAGAGGAGAAGGTTAAAATGGGTCACTTGCTCAAATTTTTCAGCTTGCAAAAGAATTTGATGATCTTTTTATATGTTTTACTTTTTTTTTATAATCGATGTTTTACTCGATATTTCGATGTCAATGACCTTTTCTTCACGGACTTATGTGATTACGCTATACTACCTGTTACATTCTAATCATTATATATTTTATTATTTATATAAATATAACTTCAATTTTAACAATTATTTTGTACTATAATACTATAGTATTATAATTGTGAGTAATATTTTAAATCCTATTTAGTTTAAGTATTTTTAATTGTTTTTGTACGTGTAGGTGTTAGAAAGCTTTGGAGGCATATATTGTAAGACTCGATGCACACTAGAGACATCTTAATTTTTTGATATTAAAATATTAGTTACTAAATATTAAAAAATATATTTTTTCGGGAAAATTTCTAAGTGCGTGTACTCACTTCTGTAGTACATATATAAATGCCGAATTCTGGAGGCATTGCGTGTTGAGCGGCAGAACTCAACGCCGCGCTTTGCCTCGACATCAGCCAGTCACATGGCCTGTTTGAATGAAAAAAAAAAAGAAAAATATTTTGATTATTAATGAATATTATTTTGTTTTTATACAAATTGAAATATGGACGACAAGGATTGATCGGTGATACTCAGCTTTATGTAGCTAGAAAATGTATTATTATTAAATGAAGTGTATTTTTTACAAACGAAAAAATGTATTGGAAAATATCTATTCTATACTATAATTTTAATTAAAATAGTTTTTTAAATTTTATTTACCATTTCTTTGTGTATCTTCTATACTTAAATAGATTTAACCATTCATTTTGTATAAGCTGTGCTCATTTACGATTATATTATGAAGATCGTTGACAAGATGGATATCTTAATAAACAAGGGTGGAGTAGTGTCTCATATGTCTATAGTGATGCGGACGACGAACTACGTAAAGCTTTATTCGTGTACTAAACTGATATTTAACGTTGGGATATATCAAACTGTTCAATTATTTACTTAATACAAGGATTTCGTATAAATGTGTGTTTTTATTTACATGGCACTAGAAGCCGCCCGAAACTTCGTTTGCTTGAACTATGAAGAAATGTTAGGTATTTCGAGAAATACTCTTTTTGTACTCCCTAGCTCCCTAGGGAACCTCCATGCACTACTGACACAACCATCGTGTTCACCGCCGGGCGCCATCCACGCACTGCCACGAGAGTTTCTATATTCTATAGATCTTAATAAATACAACTTAAAGCATAGTGTAGTGGCGTAATAAGTTTAATCGAGAGTAGTAAGTGGTCTGTTTAGGCGAGTAATGTTACTAATATTTGATTTGTCTAACAAGATTACAATTCAGGAATCAAAAACATGGCTTCGATTAATTAACCGAGTCCGTGTCACCGAGGTGACATTAAAAGGCACGGAGACGCTAATTAAATACAAAGTATAATTAAGTTTTCTTACAAAATGCGTGTGTTCGGGGAGAGGGGAGGGCGGTGCATTTCAGCGTAATTAGTTTCATTAATAAGCGGAAGAGCGGGATGTAATTACGTCTCGAGCGCCTTTGATACGATCTTGCTATTCTTTCTTATATGCATATTTACTTTGAAATGTCGCATTTTTTCATGTTTTCTTGTCTTTCTGCATAATATGCTGTAAATGAGACATTCATTTTTTGTAGACTTCCGCAGTTGCCTAGTTTTACAGAGCATATGAAATCTAAAAGATTTAAAAATATTTTTTACATTTAAAAATGTATATTTCTGTTAAAAGAACCAGATTTTTGCACCTCGTTAATATCAGTGCAACTTCACGATATATTTCGCATATTTCCTTGGCAGAGATAACCTAGTATTAAGAACCCCCAAGAACATTGCATGTAAAGTGAAACTCAACGATCTTCTTTTTTTATCAGAGCAGTAAAATAGAATAAAATAAAAAATAATTTAGATGAATACGATCATTCTCGTATACGTAGGTGAAGTATGAGTCGTAGGTACACGGAAGTGTCTCAAGGAATCGTATTTATTTCCATTCTGCACTGAAAATGGCTGGTTTTAAAAGAATTTTTACTCTTTTTAGACAACAAATTTTATATTAACACTTCATATTTAGTTATATCTAAATTAGATTTTTCTGTGTTTACAGAAACGAAGCTAGACCCAATAATGATATAGTGAATGAACCTATATGTTTCAAATAGGGCTTTTTTGTAATTGTTGAGGATGATAATTTTACAGAAAAAAAATGTTAATACTGAAAATATCACTTAGGTCATATTGTTAGTGGTGGTTGATAGCTTAGCTTAGCTTCATGCTGTACCCCTAGTGGTAGTCTCTGCATTGTGCAAAGTGTCCATATCAGGACAACATCTGAACCCATGACCGCGCTATTAACGTCCCACTGACTGAACATCAACATCAAGTTACATAAACTTAGTATCGGGTAAACTAAGTTAGATACGGCTTAGTTCAGTCGCTGGTGTAGGCAGTCCCGCCTACCGACCACTATCCAAGTTTGTTAAGACGATACCGCGCGTACATAACACGTACATACATATACGTTGTAGCTTGTTGTCTTCACTGCTGCACTATTATATTATAAGTTTTTGAGGTTCTTGTGCTAATAGTCGTATTCAGAGGTTCAGACGTCGTGGTGCAGCGGCACAGACTGCAAGCGCATAGATTCTGTATTCGATGTCGTGTTGGGGGAATCGATTATTTTTCCTAGCTCTGGTAAGAGTATATAGCGGGTCGTTGAGTTCCGTCACTGAACAAGCAATATCTCAAAAAATAGGCAATGGAGAATGTTAATAGTAGGTCCCCTCCCCAGGTAGGTAGCTACAGATGAGCTACATCATGATGCTAAAGAAAATTGTATCCAACTTAAACTAGACGACTACACTTTGAATGTTTTATATATGATTGTTGTATGATTTTTATATGATTATGAAAGTAATAGATACTTATATATTCAAATATTTAAATTATATTTTTTTTAATTTGCCGACTTTTTATTTAATACTCATACTTATAAATAAAATTATAAAATTTTACATCAAGGCCTCTTTAAAGGTTTTCAATAAAAATCTAAGATATCTCTGTACGGCCGTTCACCCCTCAATTAGCTAAGCTAAGCTGATCTTCGGGCCGTCAGCGCGTCACGTGCCCATGCATTATATAGCGAGGATGTTATGTATCTCCGCCAGAGACGCAGCTACTCGGCCGCCACTTACCGGTAATAGCGTAATAAGTAGAGATGCAATGTTAATAGCCGAATGCTTAACGAGCTCCCTTTTGGTTAGTTGGTAGTGAATACTTGTATTATGTACGTTATGCTCCGTAGAATAAGGTCAATCCCGACGTAGGGACACAAGCGTGTGACACTAAATGGATGAGGTGGATTCCCACTCAAGGAAATGAAATATTTCATATTTTCAATTCCTCACTCCTGTAAGGAGGCAGAGCGCGGCGTTGAATTCCGCCACTCAACTCGCAATACCTACAGAATTCGCTGGGAAATGAGTAATGGAAGTATCTTAAAGGGAAAGCAGTGTCATACAATACCTACGAGTATATTATATATTAGACTAGTGGACCCGAACGCGGCTCCGCCCGCTTGAATTATACGAATATTTATCTATACTATCTATACTAATATAATAAAGCGGAAGAGTTTGTTTGTTTAACATAGTATGAGTATGACCGACGCGAAAATATTCTTATAGTTCAAGCAGGCGTAGCCGCGTCCGGGTCCACTAGTTAAATATATTTATGAAATTATTTTCAGTTTTCAATAGAGAGATGTGTTACGCAAGCTCATTTTGGGTAACGTTTTCTAACAACAAACTTTGCAAATCGTTGCTTAGCAACGACGGTTGTTATTAACATGGCGGAATAAATTGCATGTCAAATTAATAAGTATTTTAATATATGGGTATATATCGAAAATATTACAAATATGAGAAAAAAAAGTATCCTATGTTCATCCCGAGACCCTCAAGTATCTCTATATGAGTATTTTATCACAATTAAATTAGCGGTTTGGCCCTGATTGCGTAAAAGACAGACAGACAGACAGACAGACAGAGTTACTTTCGAATTTATAATATAGGTATGGATATCAGAAATGTTTACCTACAAAGCTTACCGACCCATCTTAATGTATCCATTACACCATAGAGCGTTGTAAGTCAACTGACAGTGGCTCTATACTGTATTAGCCTAACTAAGCTGAGGTGAGCGTATCTGTTGACACAAGCCGTTCAGATTATCTAAATGAACCTACGCAGGTGTATATCACTACTTACTCGTATAGCTATCTGTAACAATGTGAGATCACTTCAATGAAGCATCGAATAGAAACTTCAAAGTCGATGTATAAACACTCCGTTCTTTATTTTCCGGCTAATTTGTGAGACATGGGGTGTTGAGTAATGGGACTTATTGCTGCGCTTTGCCTTCTCACCAGGGGGAGGAATTGAAAGAATCCATTCCCTCGAGACGAAATTGAACTTCGAACTTTTACATTACAGCCAGGCGCTGTGTCACCATCACCTAAGCGCCACTTAGCTCGCAATGTCTCGAAACGGCGGTCCATACAATGGAGCAGCAGCCCCAACCACACATACGTACACGTTATAGACGCGGGCACTCCAGAAGATATCATACTCGGATACATCCCGCTGATGGGCATATTACAATGCTCCGTGTTCTTAGTTTGTTTCAACGATTTTTGTATATAAATTGGGGATTGCATATACGTACATATGTTTATTTTACTTTTGATATAGATATCTTGGCTTTTGATGAAGTTCGACGCTGTATCATGGCTATGGCAGTGTAGGCAGATGGTACCTGGTGCTAAGACATCAGATACTCCGTTCCCCACTTTACGCGGACCTCTCGATACATTGCGTAGTTGAGTGACGCAATACAACGGCGCATTTTGGCATAATCCTTTTTCTCATGATGTAAGCAGAATGATATTTGTCACTTGTAAACCAGGAAAACAATCGTTTTTTTCGCTTCAAGCTTTATCACCCATAGAAGGGAAGGCAGAGAAACCTAGTGTCAAGACTAAAGACACCCCGTTTTCCACTTTCAATTTGCGACCTGAATACCTATTTAGGAATGTATGTTCGTTGAAAGGGATTTTTCCTTAGATTTCTAGAAATTTCTAGGGGAAAGTACACTATTACCATTTACGTCTAAGTCGACACAAACAAACATACAAACATAGTCCTAAGTTCAATTTCATTCGTCTAACATTCTCATGCATTGTAGAAAATCTGCCAAGTCCGCTTTAGGCTTGAACTATCCCGAGTCGTTTCAGATCAGCGTGTAGTTCGGAGATATACGTATTTCTTTGTAGACTTAACCAAGTAACCGCATCAGTAAAATTAAATCATTTAGCGGGATGAGTAACATTGTTATTGTCTAATATATGATCCATTTGGCACTATTGCAATAAGGAGATGGGCTAGAATCTTATATTTAAATAAAAAGATTAAAAAGCTTCTACGTATTTGATTTTCTATCATTTCGGCAGACGTCGCGTCATGTTAAAACGGAGAAACGACTATATTCATTACTAGCGACACGCTCGCGGCTTCGCCCGCCTTAACTACTGAATTATTCATATACTTAAGATAATGTGAAAATTAATTAAACCCTAATGCAACCCGCATTTTCGTAATTCCAATAAGGATTTTCCAATTGTTTTAAAATAAACACAAATAACAGAAAACTTAAACGAAAGAAATTATAAACAGCAGACTATATACTATTCTCTTACCCAAAAATACTTAAACGAAAGATGTAACCAACTATATCGCGTGGAAATACAGTATAATTATTGGATAACTGCAAAATACGTGCAATCACATCTAAATTTACTTTGAAAATTGAACGCAGAATTGAAGCATTCTCTCGGCCATCTCCGTAGTAGCTCAAAACGACATCAGAGCGGGCGAAAACCTGCTTTAGAGCAGACACATGGAAGAGGATGCGGGAGGGGATTGGAATTGGACCCTCGGTTTCTTGAGGGAGGCCTAGATTAAACGACCAAGGTGACTGCTCACGAGTCGGATTTGGAGGAGGATAGAAAGTCCCTCGGAAGAAGACGTCTGACCTCGGGCGGCCGGGTATGCGGAGTGCTGCTCCTTAGGTGCAGGTGACCCGATACACCGGCGCAACGGAATACCTTGGACGCGAGGCGACCAATGGAGGGATCTCTAGGGATACTATTTTTAGGTTGCGGTGAGTGGCGCGTGGTGTTCACGTAGTATGGTGCCCGCGTCACTCGCCGGAGGGTGAGGTTCCGTACTACCTACAGGATTCCTCGTTGATTAATACTCGCTAGGGCATTGTGATGTCATCAGTGTATAGTGCGTAGAGAGCAGGTGACAAAATTCTGACTGGGACAACGGCAGCGATCGGGTCGCTGCTAGACCCCGCACTCTCAACTCTCAGGAAAAATGTCCTGTCACTTACAAAGCAGAGCGGCAAAGACATGCGCGACGTGCTGGGGGGTGCCCGCTCTGAGCACTTTATGAAATAAGCCCGGGTGCCAGACGCGGTAGAATACGCGTGCTACGTCAAGGAAGACTGCTATTCCACACTCATACTCTCTCTCGGTTGATCACTGTTGCGTAGTTTACCCAGAGTAGTATACGAGCTTGCCAAACTGCTCGCTTTGTTGGTGGATGTGTGACTGAAGAAGTGAGAATTCCTCTCACACTCGAACTTCTCGAACAGCTTGGCGACCGTGCTGAGGAGGATTATAGATCGGTATCCCTCAGCAGCATAATGAGCAGGCCTTCCTTCCATGCCTGGG
>JAKRZM010000009.1:157147-174304 GCA_036379175.1 Heliconius cydno galanthus | reverse complement strand
TATATATATATATATATATATATATAGATAGTAATGATACATGGTATACGACTTAAATAGTTGGGAATAACTTAAAATATATTTGTTTTAAATTAATAATTTACAAACAAAATAACATCCATATTTCTTATTAAAAATAATGTTATGTACGATATATAACCACTAACACTTCGTTTAGCTATAACTAGACCAACTCTCAAAGAAAACCTATAAAGAAAGTTAAACATAATAAAAGTTACAGAAGTAGCGATAGTTCGCCGCCGCGCGCCGTGGTATGTGAACATATAGCTTAATTGGCAGGTTGATACACCCTGATTGAACTTACAATATATTTGTATGTACTTATTTAATAGTTTAATGTTTTAATTGCGATAGTAAAAGTACTTTTACGCCTTTAAATTGACAATATAGGTACAAAGAAAATAAAAAAATATGTTTTCGTGGTAAGTGAAAAGTATGTGCTGGTGGCAGCCACCAGGTCAAAATTTTCCTGGAACTCTCCTCATGATAAATGAGGTAGAGAAAGCACAGTGAGGATATGTCTCTCCGTTAAGCCAAAGTGTAGCATAGCTTGACGTTATACGCAATTAAGCAGTTTAAGCGCCATATGAGGCACAACCCCGATCGTATGCCGTATTATTACCTAATTTATGCTTATTTTTTTGAGGTTAACTTGGCCTTGCTTCATATAATTTAACGATCAAAATTATAATTCTATAATTTCATTTACTAATTCATAGAAACTAGTTAAAGTTATATGTCATATTTATGTTCACGGACTATGAAATTATATGAAAACATTATGAGACTGCCGAATATCATCGAATTTACATTTATGTTTTTTCAACACAAAGCTTCATAAAATTCTCCTTCTTTAGATCCAATACTGTGTAGCTATTTTACATAATTTATGAAATTTATTCCCGAACGTTCGCTTTTTTACTCTAATGCATGTGTTATGAAAAGAACATGTGAATTAAATATTCATCTCAGCGCTCCGCACTTCGGCAAGGATTTTAAAAACGTTTTTGAGTTCTATTATCTAAGACAATATGGCTGTAGTACTTTTACGTCTTTTACATTTTTTCTCAGTTTTGCCCTAGCGATATGCTGGGAGAAGGTAAATAGCCAGAGGAGCCCAGTGTCCAATATTGGCCATTTTTTTTCTATCTTAAAATGGTGCCCATATTTTTCTGGTGGAACTGAGAGCATGTCTATTTCTTGTTTCTTATGAAAGATATTCAAGGTACGCAACAAAATCTAGCAGAACTTTTTTTTAACGAAGCTTAAAGTCCCTGGATGATTAAGATATGACATTCCTCCTCTAGGATCAAAATCATATCAGATATCAGGTAAGGTACTTGAATTCTGGAGACACCATACTGCGTTTTAGGCAGTCATTGCGAACAGTTAAAACTTTATAAAGACTCACAAGTACTAAAAACCAAGCCAATTTTTGTTAACAATTTCTTTTTTGAATTAGACTGTTCTCTACTGACTAGAAATGAGGTTGAAAGGTAGACAGACATATCAAGCATTCATTACAATTATTTATATACCACAATCAATGGATATACCCAACTACAAGAGAGCAAACCAAAGTGCTGGAATTTTTTTATGCATAATAAATTCTTTAGCATTAATAATTCATTCCACACTTGAGCCAAGTTTCGAGGAGCTTGACTTCTCCGTGTCAGTATGAAATCTGAAGTGTAAATCGAGTTTCTTTTGATCTTATACGCCAATATCCATATCGTAAGATCATTCAAAATATATATTTTCCTCCTTACTTTTAAGGAATTTATAGACTATATTTATAAGAAACGCTGTTAAAGGGAAAATGTGAAAGTACGTATATATTTTTTAGCTCCACGCTGTGCTTCCCCATATAGTGTAATAGGTAAAGGGAATGTAAGGTTAATTTTTTATCGTCCTACCAGAGCGAGTATATTGTTTTGTTTAAATATAAAAGAAAATATCTCAAAAGTTTTCTAACTACTATGGTGACATAGTCGATAGAAACGTAACAATTTTATGTATTTCTTAATATATTTTTCGGACCGCGCCGTACTGCATTTTACTATAAAAATAAACCGCTTCAATCATAATAAGCTATGTCACCGATTTAGTTTTATATATTTCTATAGAATATATAGCAGGAAGCTACTGTTTTAATTTTTTTGTTATAATATTAAATATAAATTATATAAAAAACATACTAGCATATCACAACACTGCATAAAATACAGCACTCAAAATAAACGAACTGAATTATATGCAAGTCGAAGTTCGAGTACACTTTATGGGAATCAATGAACTATTAAACTTAATAATTCAGTCCGAGCCATTGAAGTCATCTGGAATAGCTTTGCCTGGTTTATATCCAACGAGTAAAACACCGAAGCGCATATGCGTAACTCAAAACTACTATTAGTGCTTTAGAAAGGAAGGAAATTATAATTTTGAACATGAGAAAATAGAAATCTATGGTTATTAGTGGGCTCTCTCGGGCCTTAATTAGAAAAGCTTTTAATATGCTATGTTCGTGGATTGATTTGTTTGGACATGATTTGTTATGGAATTTGACATTTGGTTGGTCTAAGTACGGCGTTATGTTATTTTCTTTTAATGCGGTATATCTTAAATGAGACCAGAGCAGAAAGCCGAGTCATATATTACTGAATTCTCTTATTAATCTAAAAAAATATATGAATAGGTTTTCCGAATTTAATATAGAAGGTAGAGAAAACCTATTTGAGCTCGTCGTGGAGTAGTTTTAATGCAGTCGCAGGTTCGATTCGCACTAAGGCAAATAAATTAATTTCATATCCTTGTTATGGTAAGAAGACAAAGCACGGCGTTGAGTTCCGCCACTCAACATATAATGTCTGATGAAAATTGGGTAAAAGTTGAGAGAATAACTATAAGCAAGATACAACATGAAGCTATTGATTATTTTTTTATTTTCTCTTATCAACTTACTAAAATTGTTTAAATGGTTTCAAACTTAGAGAAAGATAAAAGACTGGGTTATTTATCACTAAGTTCATTCGTTCTTTACCGTAAACAGGTCACCAGTTCAAATTCCATTGTTACACCGTAAATGTACCTGCGGATTGCCAGTTACCTCGACATATCGTATAGGTTTTATATTGTTTAATTAAGACAAAATGAGTTAGTGGATCCTGTACTTTCCTGCGCGCAATTCAATTCTAGAGTTAAGTAAAGGCTGCTTCGAGGTAACTTTTTTTAAATTTATTATAACAGATTTCTTTTCCACGTAAATAAGAAACCATTCTTTTTTTAAGTATTTTGAATAGCGGGACGGTGTTCAACGCTATACAAATCTTTGTATTGAAAAAATCTCAAGTAGGGATCGAACCTACAACCAGTCGAGTTTATATGCACACTTTGTGCCCCTACGCCACGAATATCCTCGTGTATTGTTTTAAATATAAAAATAAATAAATTTACAATTTTGGAGTTTAATTTATTCTTTGTCTACTATAGAAAGAAGCCGTTGACAGTTTTCACTCGCAACAAGAAAGAGAATGATTGACGTTTGATCGCAGCTTTATCTTTAGCCCAGTGCGGTACATAGGATTTGGAATTTTAATATAAAATTTCAACAAAATCAATAGGAATTTCGAAGCATTTGAAGAGTTCTTGTGTTTTAGAGCAATCTAATACTACAAAAATATTTTTAATATATACCATCACTCACTGCTTGAAATTATAATCCTCTAATAGATAAGCTAGTGTATATAACAAGCGATATAAAAACTTTTAATATATTTGAAAGTGAAACACGAATTTTTGTTTGTATTTATATTGTAAGCAAACATGCACAAACAGCGGATGTACCGTATTATAACATTTTAACAATATAATAAATATCAGTCAATTTTGGTTTATGTAAGTAAAATATGTGTATTACACATATAAGTATATTCACATATTATTAGTAGATACGACGCAGTGGGGAATTGTGGATGATTGAAGGTTCGATTTCCAGAAAATGATTTTATTTTTATTGATCATAATTTCTCCGCTCTGGTAGAGACAGTAGAGAATGGAGGTGCTTCAATGAGAACGGAGTGTCTTAACATTAGTTTTCCAGGTCCTCTCAGGATTGATTACAAAAGAGTAGTTAAGAACCATGCCAAAATAATATTAATAACTTTTTACAAAGGAGTGTTTATACAATTTAATATTTTGGGGGTATTTTATCCTACAAAATGCTCGTATAATCAACTTATTATCTCTAAAAGCAAACTTCCAGACTTTCGATAACAGACTGTCGATCTACGTGCCAATTTGTCTTTCAAAGCCGTAGGTTCATCTCGGTATAACCGAGTGGAGTCTTGCAAAGCTAAATTTAACCGTTTGATGATAGATAAAACAGCAATTTGTGCCAGTATTAGTAGTGTTATGGGAATATCCACTATCTGTTACAAATTTATATTATATTTTTCTTTTTTTTCACGCTGTATCACGCTTTAGCAGTACAGACAGAGAGAACCTAGTGTTAAGACATTCTATTCCTTATTAAGATACTTAATAGGGACGGAACTCTTCGCCGCGTTTGGTCTCGTTAGCAGAGCGAGGAAATTTAAATATTAAACATTCACTCGGGAATCGAACCCATACTTTAAAATAAAAAAAACATATAAGTTTTTTTCACAAAATATGTTTATATATTTATTTATTTTCTTCAGTCGTATCTAAGCGTCGCGTTCACAAATTCTTCTGGTGATAGCGTACGTAAATAGAGATTACGAGATTACCACAGAAACAATACACAATACACATACGAGTACCTACCTACCTGACAAATACATGTATGAAGAATATAGTAGACCGCTTCATATTGTCTTAAAAATAATACCCATTTAATAAAAGATACGGTTTTGAAAGCCGAATGGATTTTTTTATTTATATATTTTTTAAATATATATACAGTATAGATACAATAAATTTAGTGTAATTTGTAACATAATATGTGTTAATTTATTTTATAATTACCCTTAAGTTACGGTAAACGGCCTAACGTTGATTGTTATTTTTATTCCAACTATGAAATATAAGCCTAACTGCGTTTCTTTCCATATTCCATTTTTTTTTTTCTTTGGAAAAAGATACTTTATTTATTACTTCATATATATAAGCAGAAAAAATCTTGAAGTTGACTTTAAATAAATTAAAATTCATTTTTAAACAATAAACAAATTGACGTAATCAAGTCTCGTATTTAAATATAATACTAAGATAAGATTTGAGTAAAAACTTCCACAGCACACTACGACTACTATTTTTATACAATGTAAATAATTTTGACATTCATTTACGCAGTTACAATTTTTTTTATTTCACAATATTTATGCTTATTTGTTCACCTGAAACAAGTATAAATGTTATTACGACACATTGTATTTTATTTACATAGAAAAAAAATAATTTACATATAAATTATAATATATAACAAGAGCTTTTAATTGCTGAAATAGGCAATATTGACGTTGTCGTTAAATTATTGACATATCTGTTAGTATAAGGTGGTTCTGAATTCAAATCTGAAAAGAAAGAGTAAAAGATTTCTTAATTTTTAAAGAAGATTTTTGGAAATACTTATGGGAACGGGAAAAACGAAGTTCTCCGTTGTACATCATAAAGTCCACGGAAACGAATAATATAATGTCTATAGTCTATAGTGTATATTGCTTCAATACTTACATAGGTATTAACCTATTCGTATGTAAAACAACGGTTGCTCTTGATTTCACCTTTTAGTTTGTTCTCATAAAGTTGAGTAGTCATTTAGAAACTTGGTAGATGAGGGTTGACCTTTACAGGGATTTATGCAGTTTTACATAAGTGGTCTTATAATACACATTTAAAACTTTTCTAATCTGTATTATGAACTGTAATAATGAATTTCTATAAATATTTAAATTTAATTATTTATTATATTTTTTGTAAGTACAAAATTTACATATTTAATTTGTAAGGATTTAGCAGAAAATACTTAAGCTCAATCATTTATCACACTATTTGCAAACAAATATGTTGTATTAAGAATACCTATCGTATATTATATTAGGTATTACCTATTTTTCCCATTGTTATGTATACAATAAAAAGAACATAGTATTAAAGCTAACCGTTCTCCACATTTCTCCAAGGGATGCATTTTTTTTATTAATGTCATTTAAAATCATGACAATCTAAGTTTTGTGTCAAGGTTAGAATTAACCAAAATATAATCTAAATTTTAAATATGTTTTTTACATATCGTACAAAAATCTTGATATAATCAAATGTCAGAGACACAGCCTATTGCGTGAGTACATACAATAGTAAGTCAAGGAAACACTTGTTTTGTATAAACATTTACATTTTAAGTGCCTTATACTAATTTTGAAAATATTTTGTTACGTTAAGCACAGTAATAAAAGTTTCCCTTCTTATGGTGTGTAAGGAGCTAAACGACGTCAAAATAATACCATAATTTATATTAGAAAATCGTTTTTTTTAACAAAAACATATTAATGCAATTGTGCCTATCTTCTAGCGAAAAACTAAGCTCACGCTTGCTAAGTTGATGGTGATGAATCCAAATATCATATATAAAAAAAACTTTAATTTCGTAAAAAAACCTGGTCAAGTGCGAGTCAGACTTATACCAGAGGTTCCCTACCAATTTCAAGATTTCAGGTCACCTCGAAATACAACTCGTAAAGTTGATAAACATCAAGTTGCGGGATAACTTCTATACATAATTTATTTTAAAAACCTTCAAAATTTGTAATATTTACAACGTAGCTGGTTGCTTGTATAAAACTAATATAATAACAAAGTAATCGTGTAAACGATGGTGTCGGTATGGAGTAATTTGATACAATTAAGTGCTTTTGAAATTGTGTAAGCGATGATATATTAGAGCTAGTTAAAGTTGCTTGCGAAGGAACTAATATGTTTCATAAATGTAATTTGTGGGACATGTTGTAAGGAAAACTTATTATGAGAAAGAAGTAATTACTTATGGTGATCGATGTCTCTCTCTTTTTTCAGCTTCACGGTATTCTGCATATAGTATGGTAGACAGAGGGAACCTAGTGTCATGATACTCCTCGCTTTATCATCTTATCAGGGCGATGAGTACTTGTGCCAGTCTGTTTTATAGAATAAAACATTGTTTGATTTTCAAATTGGAACTGTTTTCCTTAATATTCCAAAAACCAGTCCAATTAAAGTATTCACGGAACAGTCCTTTGAAAATCTTTAGTAAATTTAACCCTTCTGTCAGAACGTACCCCCGTTCTACATGTTACCCTCATTTACCCTTACCACAAAGTCCGGACGTCCGGCGCTAGTCGGTTTTAACCAACATTTTTACTCCCATAAATTAAACGTGGTCTAAAATTGAGTTGTAAACGCGAGAGAAATTGGTACGAAATGGACAACCTTTTTTAATTACCTTACACGTTGTAATTTATTTTGTTTTTAGGGTTATATGTTGTTATATTACACCTTCACGGTGTATCGTACCTACGGCAAGGTGGGCAGAGGGAACCTAAAATTTCTTTTCTTTAAAATTCACAAATTTTCAAGATTCATAGTTGCGATTTATTTTCTTACAGCGCGGTAATAAATACAATTTATTCTCCAAAAAGAGAATAGAACCCACAATAACTATAAGATCGTCTTGTAAGATCACTTTGTTTTGTCTCTATATAAGAGTTATAGTAGAAGACTGAAAGCATTATGTCCTAATTACTTCGAGATAAAGGCCTAATAACGGTTGAATTAATTGTTCAGTTTCAGACATAACAAGGGCTCAAGTTCCGTTAGTAGCAAACTAACTACTGTAGCTTCATTTATAAGACTAAGTCGAATATAAGGCTTTATGTTTATTAGCAATAAACAAAATTGCTTAAAATAAAAAAAAAACAATACAATTTAAAGGACGAATAAGAATAATTTCCATATTGTAGATATTTAATTTTTTTTTTCAATCTAGGATATTTTATAAATGGACTAAATACATGAGGCCAGTTGTGGCGCAGGGGCACAAACGTGTGACTGTAAACGCAACTGGTTATAGGTTCGATTCCAACTCGGGGAAATGAAATATTTAATATTTTCATTTCTGAAAAAAAAAGATAAAATAGATTGACTTATTAATTCGCGTGAAGCTGAAAAAACAAATAACTCATCATTCAAATATTTTATACAATATAAATCTTCATCCACACGCCGCAATAATAATAACTCTGGCACGACTCTCTCAGTAAGACGTTTGTTACGGTTTGTAAGTCCGCTATACACGCGGTGTACAAACCGGATGTTGAACGTGTGGGGCTTCAGGATACTGGAAAGGTCAGGTTTCATCTGTAACGCTAACTGGTTTCAAGTAAATATTAAATATTATTCATGAAATAAAATGTTTTAGGTATATATATTTTTTCTTTTGGGTTACGAAACCCTAGGAATAATTATAAACTTAAAATTGTAGTACAGTTCTAAAATTGGTACGGAACCTCCAGTAGGTGAGTCTGATTTTCACTTGACTTTTTTTATAGAGCAATCGTTGCTGAGTACGCAATGTTTTAAAGAGCGAAATTGGTGAACAGATGGATTTATGAATATATTCGCTTTGCCAATAAATACAGGAGTATTTAAAATATATATATTGAATTTGTGTAAAAAACTTCTAATTTAAAAAAAATATATCATTTCAAAATTGATTTTTATATTTTAGCAGTCTTTACAACAAAACGCATCGATTTTCTTTCTATAACTGACAAAGATATATAAATTTACTACCTATGTTTTTTCTACTGTGTAGAACTGGCTTTATATGCGTACCCTGCCTAACTTGTAACAGGCGAGGCGAAAGACTGATGGTAGTACATATTTTATGATTTGTACTGAAAGCTAAAAATGTATATACATATACGAGTAGTATGGATTACGGTTGCGCAAGATAAATCTTATAGCTCAAACCTTTTATTGAAAATTGAAGCATTTATTCTTTTTTTTTGTGTTTTGTTTTTGAAATTTTATATATGACACTTTTCTTTTTCTCTATTTAGACGAAGAGAGAAAATGTTGTTTTTTTCTGTTTTTTGATACGTTTGATACACTTCAATCAACTACGACAGATAATTTGTTAATCATTACAGCTTCTAAAGTTTCTGAGTAAAAGTAGTTAGTTTTTCCCATGACGCACAATTAGATATTTATTTAAAATCTAAAACAATAAAATGTATTTTCTATTATTGTATGTTCTGAAGTAGGTAGTACGAGGGTTGTACTAACACTACCCCTATTCGAGAAAGTGAAATATTTATTTAAATTTTAATTCATTCGCTCTGGTGTCGAATAAAAATATTCGTTGAGTTCCGCCACTCAACACGCAATGCCTCTAAAATTCAGTATATAGTGAGGAATGGAGTCTCATAGCAATAGATTCTCTCCTCCTACCCTGTTATTTGCGGGATACATATAAAATGACCATAGTAAAAAATTTTAATACAAAATTTAATACTAAAAATTCCAAACATTTTCCATTACCTCCTTTACAACGAGCATATCTCATTAAAATTAAAACTGTTATGACGCTCTTGCTTTAATTAAAATTAACAAAGGACCTTCGCCCATTAATATATTATACTTGATTAAAATCATTATTATGAATGTATATTTTGTAAAGGAGGATGATAAATTAAATTATATGAAACGTTGAATATTACTCGAAAAGTTAAAAAAGAAAATCGGTTATGTAAATATTTTCTTCAATTTCAACCGAATCCCATAATCAGAACGTAATCAAACTTTAATCAAATTACTCTTGAAGTTTACCTTTCCAATAAAAAAAGAATCATCAAAATCGGTTCACTCAGTCTAACATTCTGAGGTAATAAACATAAAAAATACAGTCGAATTACCTGATAGCCTCCTCTTTTTACAAAAGATGGTTAAAAAAGGAAAAAAACTAATTATATATTCTCTACAGGTTCATGAAATATGTAGATGTTTATATACAACAGGAAGTCAAATTTATATATTTTTTTAAGTTATATTTGAACAAGAATTCCTAATAAATATTTACTTACAAAAAACTCTTTACCATAGTTTTATATCGTTTGTTAGATTTTCAGCGCCTATTTGATTTCTCAACAATTAAGACCAGTTATATTTAGGTTAGATCCATTACTGAATGGGACAGCTGATTGATTGACGATGACTGTGCTTTTAATTCTAGGGTTGACGAGAATAGGTAGAGGGCAACTCGAATTTTGGGCACGGGCACCAATTTCATTAGAACTAGCTTCATACTACTTTCTTTGGAAAAGTATTAAATAGCTACAAAGAATTGGTTACCGTTTTTAACAAGATAAAAAAACACATATCGTCTATGTTTTAAAATTATTCGGAAAGAGATTCTAGGTAATTGCAATAAGAGATATGTATCACCAAATAACAATACTACATATGAGTTTCTTTTAGCTCGGAAGTATATTTTAACCTGCACCTATAAGAATTTCACCAACCAGAGATTGAAGCCACAATCATCGCGTACACTACTTGTCATTCATTAGTTACAAATGTTAGTACACCTTATAATAATATGGAAAAAAGAAATAGCGACAACGAAAAATATTAAAAACGGTAAAAAAGGCAGTAAACGTGTTATTTGTGAGCCAAAAATAATATTTCTTAATGAAAAACATGAAGTCTTAGAAGTGCCTTACCAAAGTGGGCTTATTTTATTGTATTAATCGAGACGCCTAGCACGCGATCCATTAACGGATAGGCACAATTTTATACGTAATATATGTGGAGATTTCGGAATATAATTTAAAACGCACGTGAGTCCAGTCGTGGCTCAGCGACAGGATGTGGATTCGATTCCCACTCGAGATAATGAAATATTCTATATTGTCATTTTTTCGCTCTGGTGACAAGGCGAAGCATACCGTTGAGTTCCTCCTATCATCTTATGCTATTAATATGCTTGTTATACTACTAGGTATATAATATAATGGTGATCTGGACCAGTACAGATTCAATTAATAAACCAAATCAGACATTTCGTTCACCTGTTAGTATAAATAAATAAAAGAAAATATATACTTTAAGATTTATTATTATTCATAGGAAAATAAAACATTAATTATAGCGAAAAATACAATATTTTATAATATATGAGAAATGATGACGTTAGTTTTAACCATCGCTTTTTTTTTCTAAAAACAAAATTTAAATCAGCTAAAGTCATAAATATTTTTTAAGAAAAAAAAAACAATATATTACAGGACTTCACGGTAATAGATTATAATGAAAAACTAATGGATATAAATTTAACAAATGTCATCGTTTACGTTTCAAAGTGGCAATTAAAGGAGTTTTATTTGTTGCCGTACTAGATTTAAAAAACGGCTTGAGAATAATAAATTTGATGGCTCGTGTTATGCAATTTTTTCTGACTATAATCGCGATGGTTGTGGGTTCTATTTCCATTAGAAATAATGAATTATTTTCCATTTCTTCACTTTAGTGACAAGTCTAAGCGCGGTGTTGAGTTACGTCAAACTGGACGAAAACTAAGGGATAGAGTCTCTTAACACTAGGTTCCCTTTGCCTAGGGTAGGGTTCCCTAGAGTTCAAACTATCAAAATTTTCCTCTATTTTAGAATGTAAACTTTTGCAAAGATTAATTTGAACGCAAAACCACGCTGTAAACATTCAACATTAAATAATTGAAAAGATAAATTTAACGTATTTTTTTTAATACATGAAACTAAAATGAAAAATACTTTATAAAATGTAAATTGAAAATACAAATCTTCTAACAAAATTAAATTTATTTTCATAAATCCCCATACATGTAAAACAGCATTTTTCTAGAAAACATAGTGCATACCGACTTCAACGCACGTTAATAGCTTTTCTGCCCTCGCCATTTACAGTAACACTAATTGTTTATGTTTTAAACAATCGCCTTCACCAGTCGACAATTGCCCATTTTAAATAGCCTATCGTTTATCTTAATTAGTTGAACAACTTGAGTCTGGCATGGTGTTTAACATATATTAGTTTGACACGTGTAGGAACAAAAAATGTATGTCTGTTATCATGTATCCCCTAAACTAGTAGCTGACCCCACATTTCTTTCAACGACAAATTACTAACAAATAAATAATACTATTAATAATATCGTATAAAGATTATATTGAGATAGCTATTCATAAAATACAACTTTAAATTCAATAATTTTATTATCTCTTAAGTATGTTATCTTTAAATAATCATCGCGTAAATAAGATTTTATGAGAGAAAAAGCTATTTAAATACAATTGAAATGATTTTTTATTTCAACTCGGAAAATAATTAAATGCGTATATTTAAAATTGTGTACAGTTTTTTATTAAAGAAACCGCAAAAAAGTTTACCCTTTTAAGAATTTTTATATTGAGTTTAAATGAAAACGACGTGGGCAGGATTAATGTTTTAAAAGAATGCTTCGAATCGCTGTGAATTAAACTAAAAAGCTTATAAAATTTCTCAATGAGAAATATTTGACGAACATCGTCAAATATTTCTCATTGAGAAATTCTATAAAACGTTGTATGAAATATGTTAAAACTAGTGTTTTTTCGCAGTTTTGCTCACATTTACTATACGATTATACCTAAATATTTATTGCCGTTTTGGCAAGTATATGTAAAGCTTTTACGATTTCTAATTATATATATTCGATATTCAGCTTTACATTAATGTTATATAAATGAATCATTCACTCACACATCTATTGGTGTAAAATGCAATAAAATCATTTTCAAGGATTTCAGCTTAAGTATAGAAGTATAAAACAACTATTTTTCAGCTTAAGGCTGATTTGGACTTGATGGAACCTGGGAACCTATTATTATGACTCTTTGTTTTCATAAAGACACTCCCTTTTCCTACTTTTCGAAGAAGTCTCAAAACGAGAGCGAGGAACTCAAACTATTAAATATTTAATTTCGCCAAGTGGTAGTCGAACCCAGACACGATGCAGTTTTAAAGTGCACGCAAAAACAACTTTGATTCATATTATGTAAAGAAAAGAGATATGTTTATTTTATCAACAAAGTGCAAAGCTTTTAGAGATTCAAATAAGAACAATTTTACGGTTTTGTTTGCACCCCTTATGTTCCTTTCGTATTTCATTCTATAACGGACGAGTTCACTTTATGCGGTATAAAAACTAGGCTAAAGGTTGTTTTACTAAATTTATTTATATTTTATTTTTTACATTTTAAAAAAGGATATAGATAAATTTCATCCAATATTTTTTTATTTAAGAATAGGGTTTTTGCACTTTTTATCAATTTGTAACATCTATAGGCTGTATAAAATCAAATAGTCACTTACTTCAAAGAATTTGAGAATAAAGTTATTAAGTTATAGATAATAAATGCCAGATGAAAAATAGTTTTCAGAAATTCAACTTTTAAAGAAGTGAGAAATAGAAAATACTGAAATTTAGTATGAAAATAAATAGAAATTTCATGTGATTTTCTAGAGTTAAGCCTTTACCCATACTAAAGCATAAATTAAACCAGCCAGATATATTTAAATATATAACACATATCCTTGCAGTATTCCATTCGTACTTGTGATCTTCAATACCCACGATTAATTGAGCCGAACATGATAAATGATAGCTATCGCTTTCTACGACCCACGCATATTGTCGTCAGATCACTTTACAGAACAAGCATTTTGTCTTAGAGCTAATATAATGCAGACATATTGAGTTTTCCTATATATAGTGTTTATTCTTTTTAGGGTTCCGTACCTCAAGAGGTAAAAATGAAACTACTTATGGCATCATTTTGTTGTCCATCTGTCCGTCTATCAAGAGCATTTATCTTGAGATCGCAAGGAGGTTAATAATAAATACTCTGGTCCGTGGTCCCTTAAAGACCAAGCATTTAAAAGTTGTACAAGCTTCTAAATCCAAAAGATACGAGCATTTATGAATCGATTGTGCTGAACTGCCGAAGTCTGGAGGCATTTCGTGTTAAGTGCTGAAAGTCAACGCCGCGCCTTGCCTCGACACCACAGCGATGAAAGAAAATATTTAATATTTAATTTTCTCTACTGGGAATCGAACCCACAACCTGTAGCGGTAACAGTCACACTCTTGCACCCTAGCGCCGCTCACCTACATAAGTATACTCGTATACATAGTTTATACTTATATAGGTTTATAAACACTCGTAGTTATTATAGGTATATCTTAATATAGTATTGTTGATTGTACGTTTGATACCGAGATAAAGTTTTGAATAGCTCTAAGCTATACGAAGTCTCTAGAATTTCTGAATTTATGTATTAGACGGAAGCCAGAGAACAGAGTAATAAGTTTCTAGGTACTCTCATCTTTCTACAATATATAGCTCTATCGTGAATTCTTCTCCTATTTAATAGATTACACCCTCATATTTTGAAATTTAATTTAAATTTTAACTTTAAGTAAATGTGTGAATTTTGTTACATTTATTATTCTTTCTAAAAAATTATAATCACAAATATTTAAATATTTGGATTTTATTTGATTGTGAAAAAGTGGGAGATTAAATTTTTTTAGTAGTAGTAAAGTATATCCAAATCTTATATATCATTAAATTATTTTTTAAAATTATTATCAAAGAATAAATCTAAATGCGCAAAGAATACTTATACTTACTTACTTTCCGTTTCTAAGCTTTTTTAATAAAATTAAAATGAGGACAGACATAATAAAGGATAGTTGTTATGTTCCTTTTGTGTCAAAGCATTCTGTTTACCGCTGCAACATAGGATATTTTATCCACGTGAAATAAAATGACAACTTACAAAGCGAAAGCTCCTTTCTATTTGAAAAAACTCTGGTGGCAATTAACACGAGATGATTATTCAATAAACTATAGAAAAAGGCTTTTTTATCTTAAACATAATATATTATTGCTTATTAAACAAAAAAAAACATTTACAAGTATTTTTACGATGTCCTATGCTTTGAAATGTGTTCGTGCTACGAAAATATCAAGCAAATTAGACGGCACGAAGAGTCCAGATAGCGATAAGCAAGATTTTCTTACATTTTTATAAGCTGTATCCCGCACATGGCAGGGTAGGCAGAGGGAACCTAGTTTTAAAATATTAAATATTTCATTCCCTGAGTGGAAATTGAACCAGCAACCATTACGTTTACAGGCGCACGTTGGTGCCTCTGCGCCACGACAGCCTCAATGAAATGTTCTTCTTATATTAATAAAAAAGCATGAAAAAAGGACATATTTAAGGGTGTAACAATTTACGGATGTAAAACTAAAAATAGAAGCATACATTTTTCACAATTTTCTCCCTCATATGAAATGCCAATAATAATCAATGCATATGAATACTCAAGCAGAAAGAAATTGTGGTTTTAACTAACATAAAAGATACAAAATAAAGTACAGTATCTAAGTTTCAGTATAAAAACTCTTTTCCCCTACACCTAGTCCGAGGGGACGGTCATTTGTGCAAAGAAAAAACTACATTCTAACGTCCCCTAAGGCACGTCGGTAAATACTTATAGTTACAGCTACGTACTTACTTTTTGTTGAATTTTTAAACGATAGCCTTTTTGTTTGTTTTCGTGCACTTTGCTACCTGAAAGCAAAAAAAAAATGTATGAAGTAAAAAGATTCTGTAAAAGATTTGTTTTCTATACTATTTTTTTAAATTACTATACTTATTACTTATTATTTTAATAATAAAATAACTTACTGCGCTACTCAGTATTTTAAAGGAAATAATTGTATTTTTGTCGATATCATTAAATTGAGGGTAGCGGGTGCAAGCATGCGACTGTAAGCGCAACGGGTTGTGTGTTCGATTCCTACTCGTGGAAATAAAATATTTCATATTTTCATTTCATCAGTCTGGTGACGAAGCAAAAGGTGGCGTTGACTTTCGCCACTCAACACGCAATGCCTCCAGAATATGATAGAAAGAGGGGAATGCAAATGTCTTAATGGGAACGGAGTATCTTAACACTAAGATTACCTCTGCCTACCCTGCTATGTGCAGGAAACAGCGTAAAGTTTATAAAACAAAAATGCTGACCATAGTGACGAGGCACTTTTTGTTGTGTAAATATATTTTTTATTTAAGCATCTTTCATTTCTTTTCATTTGGACGTTTTGGCTAATCACTCCTTCTCTAAGGCCGGTTTTTTTTTTAAATATCCTCTTTCATACGATTTTAGACTCATGGCTATGTCATGTTGGCACGGCGTGGGGTGTCAATGATAAGTCATTTTGGGAGAAAGCCAACATGAATAATGGATATCTCTGGGAAGGTCTCCACTCTCCCCGTATACTAGGTATATTCAATGATGGCTGTTAAAGCTGAGGACATTTTCTTAATGATTATCGCGTAGCTCATTGAATATTGTAATCAAAATATAGATGCGGAAATGGGTGTAAATAAATTTGAATAAATTTTCTTGTTTCTTGACTTATTATTTGATTTTTGTTCTATTTTCAGATTTGCGCTTTATTCTTTATATATAGAACAGGATAGACAGAGTGAACTTAGTGTTAATGGTCTCTGTTCTCAATTTTTCGTTTCCGTTTCCGTATTCGAAATTCGACTTGGTGTAGAGTTACAGAAATTCGACTTGGTGTAGAGTTACAGAATGCAACGCATGTAGTATAATTTTTTGCCAGACTAGGAAATGATAATAAATCATTACCACGAATTGAAATGGAACCTACAACCATTGTATTTACAATCAAATGATAATGTAACACTTGACCGCGACGTGCGATAGTCACATATGTAAATCTCTAAGATTATTTTGTTGCAGTCATGCATCAAAATTGTAAACAACAATTTTCATAATCTAAAGTGCATACTTTAGTTTTCCTTGATAAAGTATTTTCAAGATAGGTAAAATATATACAACTAGCGGACGCGCGCAGCTTCGCTTGCGTATTTAAGGGTGAATTCTATTAACCCATGAAACATGTGTTCAATGAAATATTTTTAAGAGTCTAAATTTCAAATTTTATAAAAATCGGTGGCGATTTAAAGATTTTTCCATACAAACTTTCAACCCCTTATTTGCAC
>JAKRZM010000009.1:119021-155777 GCA_036379175.1 Heliconius cydno galanthus | reverse complement strand
GGGTGCAAATAAGGGGTTGAAAGTTTGTATGGAAAAATCTTTAAATCGCCACCGATTTTTATAAAATTTGAAATTTAGACTCTTAAAAATATTTCATTGAACACATGTTTCGTGGTTTACTAGAATTCACCCCTAATTACGCAAGCGAAGCTGCGCGCGTCCGCTAGTATATCTATAATATTACAAAAAAACTTCTACAATATTTTCTACTATAAAAATAATAAATATAAGTAATATAGAAGACAAGAAAGAATCAAAATGGTTCTGTTTATTTAGTCTTTCACCCGATGTATTTCATCATGGTTCATGATGGATCGACACCGCAGTGCTCGAGTTTTATTGGAGTTATGCGGATATTTGCGTACATTTTTATTGGAAAATAAAATGGAATTTTCTATTTATGTAATGGAACTTATTATAAGTTCTTGGAAATTTTGTATACTTTGTATAATATGATGGGAAATTGAATATTGTATACATATATTTTATTCAATATTAAGGATTCGTTCTAAAGTCCATTTATTTCGCGATATTAAATAAGGGATGTGCGTACGTACTAAACGTTATATAAAAGGTTTGAAGATCTTATAAAAAATTCACAACACTAAGAACCATCTCTCTCTACTTAAGAGATAGGTCCGTACTCACAAGAATATGAAAACCATTCTGTAATCGACCGTTTTCTAAATAGAATATGAAGAAACAGTTATAATAAAATTAACAAATACATAAAAAGCCAATGATACTTATTGTAAATGTCAAACAAGGCAATTAAAAAGAAAAAAGAAGTAAAATATTCCACAAATATGTATAATATTTTCTATACTAACATAATTCCTTTGATGACACGCTCTGCTACTCTAAAATTTTCAAAGTTTCAACCCTCCGGACTGAAACTACTTAAATATTCAACATAGGTTTGACCAAGTACCCACTTGTTGAATAAATCAACTGTTAAGGGCATATACAAGATGCCAAAACGCTTTTCTGATGAGAAAGTCTTAGTTTAGCTGGCATCAACCTGACAAAGAGTGTTATTAAATATGTAATAGCCCTCAAAATGGAGAAAATAGAACTCGAGTTTTTATTAAGAGTGTGTGTTAAGTATATTCTAATGGTTGAAGATCTAGAGAAAACGACACCTATTCCCAAATCCTTTATCACAATATCAATTCTATTTTATTATAATTTTAACTTATATATTATAATAATATATAAGTAATTCTAGTCAAATCAAGTTACAGTATTGTCATAGCAAGTCAATCGAGATACTTATTTCAATCGGTAAATATAACAAGTCAACACACAACACTCAGACTGAAGTGTTGTGTTACAAGTTACATTTTTTTAATTTCTTTCCATATGAACCAGAAAAATATTAAACAAAAACATTAAATATCTTTAATAAAATGAAAATATTATTGAGAATAAATTGATTGATTATTTCCTTATAATCCGTTAATTGATTTTTTTCACCAGATTACCGTTACCAATAAGAAATGATAAATAATTGGGATTACCATGTCGATTAATTATAAAATGTATTGTAACTGATACTTTTGTTATTGTTTTGAAGTGAAGTGAAGTGTTTTGTGTGACCGGGGAAATACCTTTGCTAAAGATATGAGAATTAAGTAATAATATATACATACAAGTCACAATTCCATACATAAAATAAAATAACAACTATTCTATACATATTTTTAAATAGCTTCATTAGTGTAATTTCCATTTTATTTTCTAACAATTTATTATTTTCCTTCATGATTTTCCCATATACAACAGAGTAAACAAAGATAACGGAGTGCTTGACGCTACGCGAGTCCGAGCGTGTTGAATAACAGAACTCAACGCCGCTCTCTTTCTTACTGAAATAGAGAAAAAAAAAACTAAATGTAATTATTACATCGAATGAGACCGAACTCGCAACTATCGCCTTAACAGTCAACCACTACCCCATTGCGTCTTCATTTAATAACAAAAACCTTGTAAAATTTGAACTCACTACCTACTCCAGTAGATTGTTATCTTTCAGACTATCTGACAAACACATTAATATAGATTTTCTATATATATAAAATGTATTGTTTACTCGATGGTACAAGAACTCGCACTTTAACATTGCTATTACGTTACGGTATAAGACATGGCAAGTAATAGTTCTTCCATTAGGCATCGCTATTAGTTCTAAAGAATAACAAAAAGATAACGTCTGACGTTCTAGATACTAAAGTATATATTTGTATATTTTATTCTTATAAATTTACTTTTTTTTGCAGCTTTACAATTTCCTCGAAATAGCACAGCCAGCAGGCAGAAGGAACTTAGTGTAAAGTCACTCCGTAACCCAGTTTACAGCTCATTTTTTAATATATTTCGTGTTAAATCGCGGAAGTTAACGCCGCGCTTTGCCTGTAGGTTTTTTTGGCCAAAGAAAATATTAGATAAGTTACTCAAAGTATTTTTTTATTATTTTTAATGATAGAACATTTTATATTAAAAAAATAAATTTATAAGAATTCAAGTATCGGTTAATAAATAGAAGACGTGACTTTTCCTTCAGTTTAGCGCTTAACGAAGGTAATATTTTTTAATAATACAGATTCTAATATGATTGATTTAGCTGTGTTGTTTTTTAAATCTACTAGTCAGAATGATCTGGAAAGTGGGTCAAAACCATGTGTTCTTAAGACATTGCGAGGTGAGTGGCGGAAAACAAAACAAAAGATTTTACTATCAAAATTTAAATTCGAATAAGAAAAAAGGAGCTTAGTGATAAATCACTACATTATTTAATAAATATTATGTCGGGCAAATGAAAAATTAATATATATTATGAATATAAGCATTTAAACCAAATGTCTATTGCGTTTGTGTCTATCTGCATCTATTGCATACACCCAGACCTAACTTTGAGAGATTAAATTTTGCTACCATTACGTCATCGAGCGATAAGATAGCTATATCAATATTCAGTTTCAATAACCAATCATAAGCAACAGGGACGTAGGACGCGAAACTAACAAATAACAAAGGGAGTGCGAACAAACGGGGCTGGTGTCACAGTGGACCATCAATCAATATTCGTTATGTCCTGGAACCCAAAAATAGGGAAACGTGCGAAAAATAATATTCAATATAATAAATTCCATAGTAATTATAAGTTTTTATAAGAAGTTATAAGATATGAAAATTCAATAGTTATGTAATTCAAAGTTGCTATTTACTTGCTTCGTAATCTATGCATTATAAAGTCGAATCATAATCATCATAAAGGCTGAACGCGTTAATCTCAGGAAATACTTCATTTATTTAGGAAGGATATTTTACATTGTATTCAACCAGGAGGAAGTAACAAAGAAAAATGCTTGGGAGCTTCCGGTGCGTGTGACGTAGGTACTCGTGGCCACTTCTGTTTAACCACACGAGAGAAGCCACAAGTAAAATCTTCTTTTTTTCATATTTCTGCAAATATAATAATCACTAATGCGTTCAAAATCAAATAAATAAATACAATACAGTACAGTTAACAATCATACTATTAATAATAACTTAATTTTTTATGAAATAATTATTTTAAATTTCTAAAGCGTTATCAAAATTCTTAAGCTTTTCCAATTATTATCGTAATTCGTCGTTCAAACTTTTAATGATGCCGCGCGATCCACTTTATTGGTTGGTTAGGCGATCGCCCGCAAGCGCTATCGTGATTATAATAATTATAACAAAGAAAGATTTAAAAGTCAAAAGTAAAAAAATACAGAAACAGCTTCACGCTGTATCCCGCACATAGCAGGATAGGCTGAGGGAACTTACGAGTTAACCATTCTCCGTTTCCGCCTGAATTCATGAACCAGACGCTGTCTTACTGCGCCCATGTTATATGCAATACAATTTGAAATATGTCCAACTCCTACTCATACAGTTATAAATTACTTGTAACATATGGCCTAACTTTCATTTGAGTTTAAACGTTAGTTGTTTCTCGTGTTGTATGAACTAAATATATTTTACCCATAAGTCGCAAAAATCCTATAAAATATTATATATTGGAATTATTTTATTATTACTAATGAGGTATTTATTTGTAAAACTAAAAGGAGTCAATAATATTTAATTATCAATATTCTTATAATTTCTGAGGTGGACACAATTCTATATTTGGATGGGCACGACACGCCTGTCTTTCCTACGCCTATGTCAAAAATGAAAATAAAAAGTTGTTTTATAAAATTGTCTTTTTTTTCTCTGTTTATATATTTTTTGATACTTATAGATGATAGATTTAATATGATGATTGATAAATGAAATATTTAATATTTTCATTTTCTTCCCTCTCGCTGCGGCACAAAGCGCGGCGTTGAGTTCCGCCGCTCAACACGCAATACCTCAAGAATTCGGCGAAAAGTGTTAACACTAGGTTCCCATGTTCCCTCTGCCTAACCCGCTATGTGCGAAATACAGTGTGAAGCTAAAAATGTTTTATCGCATCATGCTTTATATACCATATATTACGTAAAACAAGCCTTTATAAATACTAATTGATTTTAACAAATAATCAATCAACAAATATGAATATAGTTATTAGGCGATATCTATCAATTTGCTTCATCAATCAAAACGATCGCTAATCCCCTAATCGTCACATTATTTGAATATTAATTTCAAACGTATTGTGTGCGTATTATATAATATTTACTATATTATATATATNTATATATATATATATATACATATACGTTAATATTAATAGGTAATGAAGATGAAGAGTTTGGTTGAACGCGCTCATCTCAAGAACTATTTGGTTAGAATTAAAAAATATTTCAATATGACTCTCCATACTTGCGGAAACTTAGTATGTGTCATACAAAATTCTTAGTTACTTCCATTTGACAATGATACGGGTAAATGAAGTGGTTCCCAGGTTCCCTATGCTATGTTCAGGATACAGCGTGAAGTTAAAAAATTTAAAAAGGAAATTTTTTAAAAATACTATATGTACATGTTGTCTAAACTAAGCGAACCAAAATAAACGGTAACCAGCCATGAATAAAAAATGAATGAGTAAAAAACAAACGCTTAAGCCCTTTTTTATTTATATGAAATAATAGGTATACTTCACTTTTCGTACCATGTGTGTGAAAATAATGGAAACCCAAAAGCAATCATCACTCGATTGGCCGATTTAACGAGTTCGTCCAATCATGAAATGAAATGCTTCGTATGGATCGGAAATATGAGTTTTTATTATACATTTTGGTCTAATATACCCTCTAATTCTACGTATTTTTTGCGCTATTTTTGACTTTATTCTGGTTATTTATTTTTTACATTTAGGTATTGCTAAACAAGAATCAAAGAAAGATTTAAATGATAGAATCCGTAACTAAAATGAGAAATGTTACAGTAAGAATTAAGAAGAAAATGTTCAGGTAGCTTAGGCACGTTTACAGTGTGATATAACAATGGTAGATAAGATATATAATGCAAGAGTCATTTGGCGCGCCGTCGTCCTATCGTCCAGATTAAGTAAAGAAAGAGAATTTTATACTATTGAAAGAGTAGTTCTCCCACTATGTTGCAAAGATGCGTTAACATAAAAGAAATTACAGAATTTATTCACTATGTCGGCTTCAGTTTCACGCTTTTGCATAGTAGGAAAACCTACAGCTAAGACACTCATTCCCAAATTGTCACCCAGTTTTGCAACGTGTAGACATTGCTTGTGACATGTGACGGATATTAACGACGCAAAATAATTTAAATCCTCATCCATCGCATTTACAGTCTGTGTCTGTCACAATGGGCTGCAACATCCTCAACTATGTAATAACATAAAATATAACTAATAAGGCATATTTTATTTACTTAACTCTCATAGTCGTGTAAAAGGGGTTCTTTTTAGCATGCTATTTTACGAATGTCCGTCACTTCCGTTCCCCATTTTCCGCAGAACTCTAGGGGCATGTGCGTGTTGAGTAGCGGAACTCAACGTTTTGCTTCGTTGCCAGAGCGAGGGAATGAAAATATTAAATATTTCATTTCCTCGAGTGGGAATCGAACCCACTACCTGCCACGTTTAGAGTAGCACGCTTGTGCCTTTGCGGTACAACTGGCCTCAAAAGGGTTACTAATAAAAGGGTTATAATCCTTATTAAAGTACCAAAACACTTTTATTACAGTACAAACACTATGAAACATGATAAATATGATATGTCACTTTTGGCCCATATAAATGGTTCTATCGAGAAAGCTATACACTGTGACCTTTAAGCAAACTCTTTTTCAAACTGTACGACATTTTTTTAATAAAGTACCTAATATTTAGGCTGGCGTGATTTATGGAGTATAAAATGAAATAAATTATAAGTTATAACCACGCATTTTTCATATTAGCATAGTAAATTATTGGATATTGAGTTATTAGTGTAATTTTAGGTTAAAAACTTTTTTATTTGAGGTAAGTACTAGTATAGATACTAAGAATGTCTAGTATAAAAAGTAAAAAATATTTTCACATAATTATTTCTATCGCTTACTTAAAGACAGTAATCTTATTATACTGTCTGATGTTATTACATTGAAAAGATAAGACTGTAATGAAGCCTTTGGAATTATTTGTATCTTATTATACGTTACTTGAATTCGATGTAAAATGGGGACGGAAGTCTTGATGTGAAAGAGATTGACTTAACACGAGGTTCCTATGTTCCGGGATGTAGCCTGAAGTTACTTATTAGGAAGCTACAATTGCTACGACGCCAAAGACCATGCTAAATGGAGTAGGTTGAGTAGGAAGGCAGACCCTGGCAGTAGTCGGGATTAATGCCAGAGGAGGAAGAAGAAGAATTGCTAATGAGCTATGAGTTTAAGTTTAAGTTTCTATATAAGTATAATTCTTTGTCATCTTGTTTTGTCGTCAATTAATAATCAACATTAAGCTAATTATAATTAATGGTAGTTGCAATCATCGAAAACATAAATTAAACTCGCGTAATCATTGTGGCCTAACATGGTGACAGTGTGTCAGACCCTGATATAAACGCGATTGTAGTAGGTTCGGAGCCAGCTCGGAGGAATTAATTATTTTTATTTCTTTTTCTTTTCTTTTCCTTTCTTTGTTTTGCTAAAACAAATCATAATCAACCAAATTCGGGCCACTTCTTTTTAGATAAGAGTTGAATAATAGTAACAATATACCAAATGTCAAAAGTATAAAATAGCTCAGCTCGAAAGATCCAGTAGTCGATTGGCGTTAAACTTAATTTCTTTCGCAAATGGCCCTTTGACCCAGTTCGTAGGCTTCACTAGTAGCAACGACCGCACGCTTAGTGCGTCTAAAACGGCGTGAGGACCGCTTTTATTTTACAAATAAAAACGCTTTTCGCTATTAGAAGGTTAAGAAATGTATACAAAGGGGTCTTGACTTTTATAGATTAATATCTTCTAGGGTTTGGGTTGTGAGAATAGGTTTTTTGTAATTATTCAGCTAAAATATTCTGTTAGTTTTTAATAGATATTATGGCTGAATGCCACCCAGGACTCTTGTTAAGGTTTTGACCTCCATCTGTCACTCAGACTATCATTTAAATTTCTACAATGGGCTCGACTGGATTTATCTTTCTTTCAAAATATATTTCTGATATTATAATTATTTTAAAATTTTTTTATGGGTAGATTGAGCAAAAAAAATCTGTTCTGTTATCTCTCTAGTAGACAAAGCACGGTATTGAGTTCCGCCACTCAACACGCAATGTCTCAAAATATACATGGAAAGAATTGTTTTGTTTTAAGTCTGTTTTATCTCTTATTTACATAAAATGACTCTAACCTGTCGTTTTTCTAAATTCAACGAAAGTGTCACCTAAATAAATATTTTAGCTCAAATTTACTGTTTAAATATTCATGCACACGTTAAGCCGTCAGGCGCCGCTATCGTCACAAGGTAATTTAATTATGAAAGTGGAAAAATGAAGTCAGTTATGATATTTCAAAGTTATCGTTTATTATATTACTGAGACATGCTGCTTTTTTTTTAGTTTTACGCTATACAGCAGGGTAAGCTGGGAGTTTTTAGTGTCAAGACATTCCATTCTCCGCTTTTCACCTGAATTCGAGACAAAGAGGATAGGGATCGAAGCCATAGCAGTGGGATCTAAATTCAACAATAAATCACATTTTTTTATTAAAATTCTATATGAAATCGGACATTGTTAATAGAGTATATATCTTTAATTAGAATTATCACAAACTGTTCAGCCGTGGTGCCGTTAGTAGATATTATAACTACATACTTGAACGAAAGCAGAAAAATAATTTATCATTAATTAAATAATTCTTTAATATGCACATTAAAATATATTCTTCGTTGCGACTAAACAAATAGTATGGTGTAAGCTTACCTTACCAACAGATGCTATTGACGTCACATAAATGTAATTTTTTTTAGGTTAATCAAAAAGACTTTTCTTTTTCTAATTTTCCTTTACTAACAATATTTTACATTAAGTTCATATTTCACAAAAGACAACAAGAAATAATTTAATCTAAATGGAGAGATTGATTACAGCGAAACAAACAAAAGTTTAAACTGAACTATGTACGGCTCTGATAAATGGGAGTGACAAGTTGGATTTGATTAATTATATCAAGATTTCTGTCTGCGTATTTTATATGAAACATTGTATTGTTATAATTTGTCATTTTATCTTCGTTTTACTAAATGTATTAAATATATATCAATCATCGTTGTCTTGACATTGGCGCGCATCAGAAATGAACTGTGTTTATTTACAAGGAAAAATCGACGCCTTTGTAGACCTCTTGGGGTAATGTGTATAAATTTAATACTAAAACAAATTAACTTCACACTGTATCCGCGCTTTTCTCAACATTACATACCCACGTAATGTTGAGACACTTCGGAAGTAGGGAACTTCCCACCGAATTCTTGGGGCCATACGTTAAGTGGCGGAATTAAGAGCCGCGCTTTACTTCGTTACCACAGCGAAAAAATGAAAATATTGAAAATTTCATTCCGTCAAATGGGAATCGAACCCATAACCGTCCCGTTTACAGTCACACATTTGTACCTCTGCACCACCACGGGCTCAGACACTATAAATATTTCTATTGTCTAGATTATTAAAAGTGGCATATAGTTGCAAAACACAAAATAATCAATACTATGTTCCATCTGTCCTACTACAGAAAGTGGGGGAATGCATAAACATAAATAAAATAGGTACTTACATAAGTTACGAGAAACATCTGGGGTTGGGGCGATGTAATGTCCATTTATACATGATTTAGGAAGCTTGAATGCGACTTTTAGCTTTTCTAGTTAAACTTCCTTGTTTTATTATAAAGTATAAAAGAAAACAAAGTATAACCAGTTTTATGCTGTATTCCGTACATAGCAGGGTTGGCAAAGGGAACCTAGTGTTAAGACACTCCGTTCGCCACTTTTCACTGAATCCAGAATCCAAACATTGTGTGTTGAGTGGCGGAACTCAAGGTAAAATGCAGGTTTTGCCTCGACACCAGAAGAAATGAAAATATAAATTAAAATAAATATTTAATTTCCTCTGCTCCACGCTTGCTCTTAAAGCTGTAAAATAAAATAATACAAATATTTTGATTCATTCCAAGAGCGTTGATACTCATCTAGGCGATAATTTGAAATAACACAGACACGTGACTTGCACTTTTATTACGAAGCTTAATTAAATAAGACCGTATCTACAAGATATATAAAAATATACTCATTTGTGGGTATATCAATAAAATTGAAAACTTACAAAATGTATTTTTAGTAGCGTAACCTACCTGTTATAAATCAAATTACTTACACAAGTTTATATATAAATACTTATAGAATATTTTACGACAAATTAAGTTCTTATTTTTAACATAAAAGCGTGTTAAAGGAAAATGAAAGGAATTAATTATTTTTATACCCTCGTTCTGGTAACAAGACAAAACCCAGCGTTGAGTCCTTCCACTCATCACAAAATGTCTCGAAATTTAAGCGGGAAATCGGCCCCCGTTATATGCGGGATACAATGTGAAACTAAAAAAAAATATATAATACATACATATATCGATAATGTGATATTTTTTCAAAGATAACAGGAAAAACTGAACTAACATAGGTTACTTTTTGTGCGAGAGGCAATTTTTTGCTGATTTGATCTTGACTTCGTGTTGGTATGAATATAATCTATATATATAAAAGGACTTGTCCTCACTGACTGAGGTAAGACGCACGCACAGCCGTAACCGCTGATGGTAGAAACGTTAAATTTGGACAAAAGTTTACTTTCGTAATCTGGACATCCACTAAGAAGGGATTTTGAAAAATTTTAACCCTAAAGGGGTGAAATAGGGGTTCAAAGTTTGTATGGAAAAAAATTTAAATCGGCACCGATTTTTATAAAATTTGAAATTTAGATTTTTAAAAGTATTTAATTGAACACGTGTTTCATCGTTTTCTAGAATTCTCCCCCTAAGGGTGCAAATAAGGGGTTGAAAGTTTGTATAGGTTTTTTTTAAATCGTCACCAATTTTTATAAAATTTGAAATTCAGACTCTTAAACGTATATAATTAAACACATGTTTCATGGTTTTCTAGAATTCACCCCCTAAGGGTGCAAATAAGGGGTTGAAAGTTTGTATGGGAAAATTCTTAAATCGCCACCGATTTTTATAAAATTTGATATTTAGACTCTTAAAAATATTTAATTGAACATATGTTTCATGGTTTTCTAGAATTCACCCCCTAAGGGTGCAAATAAGGGGTTGAAAGTTTGTATGGAAAAATCTTTAAATCGCCACCGATTTTTATAAAATTTGAAATTTAGACTCTTAAAAATATTTCATTGAACACATGTTTAATGGGTTATTAGAATTCACCCTTAAATACGCAAGCGAAGCTGCGCGCGTCCGCTAGTTATATAATAAAAAATAACTTCTATGTGTAATATGTTCTAAAACTCTTATTTATGCTTGGCAAAGAAAATATTGTTTGTACTTCATTATAAGTGTGCAAATATGTATAAAACTAGTTTGTAAAGCAAAGACATGTTAAATGTATTTTTAGTCTTCATAAAGGTACATATGTAGGAGGAGTCGATTAAAATATTTTTTCTTGCCCTAGTCTGGTCTCAAACCAACAGAGCAACTATGCGAGGTAGAGTTTCGTCAACAAACACGCAATTCCTCAATTAAAAGAGAAATAGAAAGAGAACGAAGTCTTTTAACATTATTCTTTTTGCCTGAACTAAAAAAGGTAACTATAGGGAAGTAATCAGGGAGTTATTTAAAAAGTTTTTGACTAATTATAGTAAAAATCATACAATTGGTGAAATAGGAAAGTTTGACGTTTTTTATGCTTTTCACCTATTTATTATATTATTATTATTTTTCAATTTATTTACTACAAAATAGTACTTAAAATAGCTAAAGCAAAACATTACAAGACACACCGATAAAGCAACTTGTTAGAAATGTGACAACCATTGAACACGACAAAATAAAGAAACTTCTAGATCTTTTCGAATTCAAAGGGAAAATCACAACAATTTCTTACAACTAACTATACTTAATAAGTTATTATCGTCAATTTCCATGTAAAACGCATCCAGGAAGCGCTTTCCATAATGTTCGCACTTCAAATGCAAATGACGTCGTGAGGCAGCATCATGACTCAAAGAATACACAAAGATTGTTGTCGTAATGTTGACATAGTGTAAATTGTCCTTAGCGAGTGTAAATTGTTATACTCGTAGAATGACATGAAGGAAACAGATATACAATATAATTTTGTGATCTAAATATTTTTGTTTGTGCAAACATTCCCGTCCCGTTATGTCCCGTTAAGACATTCCGTTCCCATTAAGACACTTCCATTCCTCACTCTCCGCCGGACACAATGCGTGTTGAGTGGCGAAACTCAACGCCGTGCTATATACGAGTATACCTCGTTACCAGAGCGAGGAAATGAAAATATTAAACATTTCATTTCTACAACACGGACTCATATACATACAAAAGTATAGTAAGCACAAAAATTGCTTGCTGAAAATAAAAAAAAATATTATTACAGCAAAAGTAAAGAAAAACAATCCATAAGAAATTTTGTAGACGAAGGCCTTGTGGCTCTTAACAGGATAGGTGCTTGAAACTTAGTACGCGCGGCTTATGGAATTTGCCTTGCTGCCTTTTGAAAGGAGTTTTAAAAATCAAATATTATTCTTTCAATTTTAGTTTACTATATTGAAAAACAATATAAATATACTATAGTATATATTTCTATTGAACTAAATATTATTTAATGAAATATAAATTAACCAATTCCATTATCTTAAACATATATTTAACTGGAGCAAACGATCCGTCAAAATGCGAAACCATAAAAGGATGGATTACTAGAACAAACTAATCTGACAGATTTCATTTTTTCCACGATCCGACATAGTATAGTGTAAACATGCCCAATTTGATTTATAACGTAGTAAAAAAGAAATAATTTTTATTTTACTTTTGCTCATAAAATATATTCATTACTTTAAGATACACATAAAAAATCGATTTCATTACTTATTGCTTACCTACTAACTAAAGTAGATTAAGATGACCTTAAAGTTACATTAATATTATAATAGTGTTAGACTAATCGATTAGTAAAAACGCGCTAACGCAGTGTCGATAGACGCTTATCGATAAATCTATCGATTAAGATATAAATATCGATAACATCTCTCGATTTCAGAAGCTTATCATCGTATGACACGGCGTCTAATTTATTAAATCTATAGTGACGTACGTCACGGTTATCGGTTAAATCGGTTTTTCCTTCGAAATGCATATGATTGATGTGATTTTTTTGCGATATTTATGATGTACTACTTGTTGTTAAAAGAGATTATATTTAATT
Source organism: Heliconius cydno galanthus (assembly GCA_036379175.1). NCBI lineage: Eukaryota > Metazoa > Arthropoda > Insecta > Lepidoptera > Nymphalidae > Heliconius > Heliconius cydno. The sequence goes on along the minus strand of JAKRZM010000009.1, from coordinate 142,840 downwards.
TAGAATATCTTAAGAACATTTTTCTATATATACAGCTTCACGCTCTATCCCGCATGTAGCAGGGCAGGCAGAGGGTCCCTAGTTTTAAGACATGCCGCTTCTTTTTGTCATAAACGAAGACTTATAGATGGAATGTTGGTCGATGAAAACATCGAAAATTCCAGATAATCAATAAATGCGTCTTTGAATATATCCTCTATGAAATATTTTACAATTAAGTAAGTATGTAAAATTGCATTTGAATACCAAAAATATTAAATTTCACACGCTTCATTATTTTAATAATATGTTAGTAGACATAATAATATATGAATCCTTAATTTTTAAATTAACTTTTAACGAAGCAAAAGCAAAAATAATATCTTCAACATGTATTACCTTATTTCGTATAAGGTTTCCATAGATAGCTAGTACATTATATTAAAAAGATTATGTAATATAATGGTAAAAAATGCACAAAAAAGAAGTACGAACGGCATTACCGAAGCAAAAACACCCAGTTCCGCGATCGTTAAATGGAGGAAGCGTCAATTGATCTGTTAAGATGTGGATAAGCTGTAATGGGTCTACGTGGATGTAAATGTACGTGAGATCAATGTCTGTTCTATGGGTTTTTACCTAGTAGGTTAACAAATACAAATGAATATACCTGCTGTTTGTGAATCATTCTAGTTATTTATTTATTTATTTTTTTGTTCTTTTAAGTAATTGAGCTTAAAAAAATTAAAATATATTATTTTTTATATTTTCCTATATAGTATACATTTGTATTATTGTAATAAATACGTAGTTTCACTTTTTCATAAATTGCAAGAGACGCAGTAAAAATTTGTAAATATTCTTTAGGCTCATATTATTCAAGTTATTTAAAAAAATGTAATTACGTCATTGTTACACCCAATGAGCGACAAAGGCATAATTTTATACTTCTTGCAATAAAAAAGATATTTTAATTGAAATTAGTTAAAGTATGAGATTTTCTATTTCTTGCGTTTCTATTAATAACCTACAATGTAAGATATACCTATTATAAGATACATTTGCGTATCACAAATATTAGTATACATACATTATTGGTTAACGTCGCGCCAGCAATTGCTCGAGTAAACATTATTGGGACGTCATATAGAGTTAGTCTATTTTTTTTTTCTCGGAAAAATATTATAAATGTTTTTTATATGTATATGACATATGACATTTTAACTTCATCTAAACTGTACAGTATATATATTTTATATTATTATAGTTATATATTTTATATTGTGGGTTCGATTCAGAGTCAACATAAAAAATGGTAGTGTTTAGTGTCGCCATTCAACACGTACTGTCTCTACAGTACTGACTGCAACAGACCTGATGACATCAACCTTCTCTCATTGTATCTAATTATGAAGATACTACCACGTCCACAGTATCTATTAAGTTTACATACTATTTTTATAGCACTAATGAAGCCCAATTTCGTTGCACCGACCGCTTCAATTTAGCACTGCCCTGTAATTTACAAATAATTTATTTAGTGCTATCAATTAGCAGAACAATGTTTTTAGCCACAAATTATAGTCGACATATTCTGATATAAATACATATGAATAAAGTCTCTAATATAATATGCTAGATTAGCTTTTGACATTATGTCATTAACTAAATTTAAAAAAAACAGAAGGAACGTAGAGTGTCGCCACTATTATGCAGTGCCTCGAGAGTTCGGTGGAAAGGCGGAACTGTCTTATTATTAGATTCCCAGGTTCCCTATGCCTATACTCTGTAGGACAGAGCCTAAAGCTAAAATTCTTACACTTAAGAAAAATTAGAACGTAGCTGGACTTAAAACTATTTACTTGACAGTAACCGGTAAAGAGTATAATAAACCATATTCTCTGAATAATATCGATACGTATATATAAACAGAAACTTACATTCTCCACAAGGATCCTACATACTAAATTACTTAAGTACGCCCAGTGGCATAGAATGTGTATTTTATGTCAATCACTCAATAACGAAAAACTAACAAAATAAAGATTTTATTACCTATGATATTTAAAGATTAAATTCTCAGTTAAATTTAACTATTACGTAAAACATAAAACCTATCTATTATGTCAAACATTAATTTATTAACTAAAATCAGTAAAATAACTAGTGTCAACATCATTGGCCGCAAAGCTAGAAATTTGTGTCTTTTACATGAAATAAACGTAAATAGTACGGTTAATATGCGAATTTCTATACAAGTCAATTTGAATAATTAATTTATTCACAGTTCCCGGACTTTCGAGTGCATTTTAAATTATAAAAGACCATTAGGTACGGGGTGAAACAGTTTGTTTGCAATGTGATTACACAGTTTATGTTTAATGATAACTATCAACTATTTTTTTTTTCTAAATTCGCGCTGTATTCTATATATATAGGGCACCGTGACTCAGTAGAACTGCGTCTGACTGTGAACGTATAGCTGTGGATTCGACCCCCATTCGCTGCAATAAATTGTTTTCATTCTCTTGGTCTGCTAAAACAAGCTGCGATATTGAGTACCCCTATTAAACACGCAATGGTTAAACTAAATGAAACGTGGAGAACAGAGTGTTCATGGCATTAGGTTATTTCAGTCTACCCGTCTATTCTGCTATATATAGCCGTACTTAATGTGTATTAAGTCTACTAAAACTGAAAATAATTTCATAAATACAGTTCAAGCGGACGAATCCGCTATATGTGCGTTGATATACTAAAGTAAAGGCGACCTTCACTTGTTCATATAACATAAAACATTCTGTGTTCAAATAAAAAGACAATCTGATATCCATAAAAATTATATTCACACAAAATGTGTCTAGAATTTTTTACATCAAGGACGCATAATAATTTCTGTCCGTCCGATCAGACTAAACTATTTTTGTTTAAGAGTCGAAAATTGTGGACCAATAAGTACTACTTATAAAGAAAGTAACCTTTTTTTCTCAACAAAAATACAAACATATATTTTTTAAAGAAAAATAGAAATAAATACGCAATATACAGTAATTAATAATCAAATTTATTTGTTAGTAGTTAATTTCCTTTCTTGTATCATATAACATTTAAGCTAAATAATCTTTAATTGATATACAAAAGTCCTGTATTATTTAAGATTTAGCTTCAATAATAAATATAGTACTCGAATAGGCTACCAATCGAAAAGGGTTTACACATTCTAGTAAGTAAAGTAACTATAAATCGCAGGCTGGCGTCTCTCCAACGTACGAGTAACTCGGAGCCCCCATAAAAACAAGGAAAGCTCACAAAATTGATATTAATATCAGCCCCAAACACGTAAGTTAAACCAATTCAGCGATAAAACAAATCTCAAGTGGAATTCTCTTGGAAATAAGATAAAATTATTCAAATACAGCTTCGAGTTACGTCTAATACAAATATTTTTTCTTTATTTTTCACTTGCCTCAAACAGTGGTCTACTTGCTAAGTCATTCCTTTATAAACCAATTTTTAAATAAACTGCTTTTCTTAACGTTATTCTATGATCTTTGCCCATAAAATAATTAAAAAAATAAAAACTATGGAAGAATATATATTTTTTAAGCAATATAGGAACGTAGTGTTAAGAGAAAGAAATGAAAATAGTAAATTATTTCATTTCCTCGAGTGAGCACCGAACCTACAACCGTCGCGTTGCGTTCCTGCGCCATGACGGCCACAAAAATAAATAAAGTAACACTATTAAATATTTCTAGATTTTTGTAACATTGGTCATTTTAATTTTGATAACATGAATAGCCATAGAAGCATTTTAATAATTCTGTTCTTAACATCACTACGTCGATTATAAATAAATCAATCTTAATATTATCAATGATTAATGGGTGAGGAAATATGATTACAAAATGTTTTTAGTATATTATTATTACATAAACTTTTAATGTTTTATATTTATATATATAAATAAAATAAATAATATTTGTTGTAATTTACCACTTTACGAATCTCTCCCGATGTAGAGTTACATGGAGAGAGAAGAACACACTTCATCCATAACTAAGTTTTTCACTCTTAGTCAACTTAGTACCACTATTTGTTGAGCGGCGATATTAAAAATAAATAAATAAATGAACACTTATATCTCTCTATTGTATAAAAATATGAAGAAGCTAAAAATGTCTTTTGTCACGAGTATTTTTTTCAAGTACGTAATATAACGATGCTAGGCTGTTAATACATTTTAAAAGTTCATTTACACCCGAACATCGTTGCCGTCACTTGTCGTTCGCAGCGCAATTTATTTTTTAATAATATATAGTTGCCTAGGAGCATGAGTCAAAAAAAATATTTTAATTTTATTTTTCGATTTATGCAAACCAGGGTTAACTCCGCCAATTCTAAACATATTATCAAATTTAGTTTTATTCCTTGAAAAAAAAAAAAAATTCAATCAAAAACTTAAACTTTTAACAAATGAACACTAAATATGTATAAACAGTAAAGTAAACACTGAAAATTGTCACCTGTCTACAACATTATTGCGGTCGGCACGTCCTCCTAGACACTACCTATACCTGTATACGAGTACATACAGGTATGTTATATGTACGCCATGAAGAGATCGATGAGCGATATTTCCGCTACCTGAGCCCGGTGATGTATGATGTGGGACTTACGAACGGATTTTTATAAGGCAAGTATAGATAATAGCTTCATTAAAATATTTTATTTTATATTATTTGAGATAAAAAAAACAATTATTTTTAAGTATAGAATAATATATTCTTAGGAAATAGCTTTGAATGAAAAATGGCGGGGCAAATGGTAATTAAGGGTTTTACGATTCATAACATGCTAGATTGCTGTTTTCTCATTGGTATAACGTCTAAACAAAAAAAGACATCATTTGAAACCAATAGTTTAGAAAGTTAATGTATATTATAGAAAGTTCCAGTTTGTTTCACTTTAATATATCTTTTTTAGTATAGAATTACATTTCCCTATTATTATTTAATTGTTTCATCTTTAATGGTAATACTGAAAGGTTTTTTTATTCATCGAAAAATTCTAGAGGCTAGATAAAACTTAAACTAAAACTAAACTTGTTAGTTAACTGTATTAAAATTTGACTATTTTATGTTTTCCTGAATATTAAAATAATATTGGCCTTGTTTTATTTTTAAATTCGTGTGATTATTTTAAATTTTAAGACAGAATGTCCTTCAACTCCTGACGTTATATTTGAATCAATATTTAAACATGTAAAAGCCGTCTCGTATTCTATAAATAACCAATGAATGAATAATCATCTTAATGTACCTATGTTAAATTATTTTATAATTTCATGATGATAAAAGGTGGAAAAAAATATAACTGCCACGTTAAGGGAACAGTGTGAATCAAAAAAAAAATAACAGAAAAGATAACAAAATAACAGCAATTAAGTAACCTTCTTATATACGAGAAATGAACTAGCGATCCCCGGCCAGCTCGATAGCTGACGATTCACTATACCTAGTGGCTAAATAGCAACAGTATAAGATATTTATAAACTTTTAAAATCTGTTTTGTCTGTTAAAAATAGGCCGATAATTTTAATTTTTTAAATTCATTGTTTTAGAAGTTTTAGACATTTTGAAAATTTGTTTTAATTCTAAAGATAAAATTTGTATATTTATTTGACTAGTAACCAAACATGCGGCAGGTAAGTTAGCAATACTACGCTTTTACAATTACATATCTACATAGCGCCATACTTCATTTTACATTCATTTTTACATCGGTCAATTGAATTTGAAAGCCCTTTTGAAACATCGTTTATACAAAAATAGTGATTGTATTTTCAGTAAATTAAATAATTGTCGGTAAATATATTTGTTCACATCACTCATTGTGTTCACAAAGCGACATGCAAATACGAATATTTACAATTCTAACTGAACACATGTTTATTTACCTTAATTCGGTTGTTAAAGTTATTGATAGGCTAGAAAGTCACTAGTTCTCACTACAATGGAAGATTTATATGAAAAATATAATGTCTAGGTTTGGTTACTCAAAGTACGGCGATAGGAAACAAGTATTTTTTTTAAATAACAGAAAAGTGAATATTATTATTTATTAATATATCCTCGTCTTTGCTCTGATATCAAGGAAAAACTGCGGCGTTGAGTTCCTAACACGCAATACTTCAAAAATTGTGTCTACCGTGCTATATGCGGAATAAAACGGGAAACTGAAAAAACTAACTTTTTAATTTTTGTTTTTTTTTTAAGTTTTCGATAACGTTTTAAACGTATGTACCTTAATATTTACATAAAGCCTATGCCATAATACTTGAAATGCATAAAAAAAAATCATAAGTATATAAAATACTAAATTAGACATAGGTTTTCCACGTCACTAAATCAAGCTAGTCAATCAACTCTACTACGTACTTATAGAGTACAAATATTGTCAAGATAACATAACATACGGATAACATAATCGACTCGAATCTAAGATACAAGGTACTCGTATCTATCACGACCACTGTACGATAGGGTATTTCCGTTGTTGGGTGTCGATTAGATTTTTTTATTACGATAATGTTTGAAACGTAGAAAGGTCAGTGTAGTTCAAATTTATATTAAAATAATATATAAAAAAACTAAACATTTTTTTCCAAATATTTTAATTTATATGAAGCTACCACCGCGTCGGATGGTACTCCTGCCGAAAAAGAAGCGAGAAGCTGCACAGTTGTTCTTTTCAGTAAAAAGGTTACGATTTTAATGTTTTTCATACATGCTTTATATTTTCACAGAGTGACTGTACAACATTTACTTATTCTATGGTAGGAATATCGCCACTTTCCCCCAATTTTCGAGATATTTGTCTATAAGAATAGAAATCGAACTGACAAACATTGGGCTTACAGTCAGACCTATACCAATCACCGTATGAAAAAAGTATTTATTTAACATACTTTTAAGTATGTGTCTCTTTTAATTTCTCAAATAAAGTATAAGGTAACAATTTTTTATAACAATATAAAAAATTCCAAAGCCGAGACAATCATCTGTAATAACACATTTTGTTTGCTTTATATGTTCATACGGTATTTGAATATTCATCATTGATAATTACGCAAAAACTATTTACCAAGCAAAAAACTTGTGAGAGGCAGTTGCTATACCGAGAACGAACAAAATTAGTGATGACGTTAAATATATATTTGTGTATTTTAAGTACTTGATAATATGAGATTTTAATGGAAGCCAGTTGTGGCGCAGAGGCACAAGCGTGTGAGTGCAAACACGACAGGTTGTAGGTTCGATTCCCACTCGAGGAATTGAAATAATATTTTTTCGCCGCCACTCAACACGGATTGCCCACAGAATTCGGCGTCCTCTGCCTCTGCCTACTATGCGCGGAGTACAAACGCAAAGCTAAAATAAAGGAAAAAATGTACGTACATAGATAAACATACTAAAAGTAAAAATATTAAAAGGTGTAAACAAGTTTTTTCCTGAAATTAATGAATGCATTGTGCAATTGTATACTTAGCAAAAATGTCAAATAAAAATTAATTTAATGTCATATATCAGTAAGGCAAAAATTACTTAAAGAGTAGTTATATGTATAAATCTTAACTTAACGTGATGTACTGGCGATGGTCGTGGGTTCGATTCACACTCGGGAAAAGGAGAACATTTATTTAATTTCTTCGTTGCAAAGCGCGGCGTTGAGTTACGGCGAAAAGTTGGTAACGGATCTTAACAACACTCTGTTATACGAGAAAAATCGTGAACCTACTGACTTAAAGAAACCTGGTGTTTTCTAATATTATATCATACTATGATATAATATTAGAAAACACCTAACAAATCTTGAACAAAATCAAATTAAATTAATTGTTTAGAACAATTATTACAAGCTTTCGAGCCATATATGTCTGTGTAGACATTCCCACTAATGCCTTCCCGCAGGCAACCTAGTATTTAGGATTAATCTGTCTTGTACTCTCTCTATACAGCTGTACTACGAGTGTACTGTACTTTCGTTCACAGCAATTAAATGGAAGATTGTAAAAGGATTTACTGAATCTATTCTGGGTTTTGTGATTGTACACCAAATTATTGTGGGTTCGATTCTTACTTTGAGTAATATTTGTGCTATCGCTAGCTTGCCGTTCCTTTTTATATTATTAAATTATTAAAAATATTGATAGAAATAAAAGAACTGTAGAGTTTGGCATTCCGTTTTATTTGCCTAGCTCGCTTTTTCAGGTGTGTAAATATGTATATTAAATATTATATTTACATTAAATATTCGACACCTGATTTAATTTTTTAAATTTAAATATTCGACTGTAGCAAACTACTAACGACGAAAATATTCTTTTCCACAAGGCTTTTCTTTTATTTAATCCTCAGAAAGTACTTTGTATTCATTAATTTAATAATATTAAAAGTGTATAGATATTAATCGAAGGTAATCGCAGGAGAGAACCTTTAATTTAAACATAATTAATGAAGTATTACCCTTTTCGTTATTTCCTAATAAATCAAGTTAATTAATGACATTCAAATGTAAAATATAATCTTATGGGAATAAAGTTATTATTAACTAGTTAAAGTACCTTGATTGAGTCAGTGTTCTAAGCAATTTCATATGCATATTCATATCAGTAAGCTTCACGCTGTATCCCGCACACAGCAGGGTATGCAGAGGGAGCCTAGTATTAAGATACGCTCTTCACTTTCCGCCGAATTCTGGAGACATTACATTTTGAGTGGTGGAACTCTACGCCGCGCTCTCCCTCGATACCAGAGCGAAGAGATGAAAACATTACATATTTCATTTCCTCGGTGTAATTAATATACTATTTCATGTCCCAATATCTCTGTCCCAATACATGTGAATAATCTTAGTAATTGGAAGAAAATAAATAATTACTCTGACAGGGAGTCGAACCCACAATCATCCGCCGCAATAGTACGTGATAAAGCTCCAAGCTTCAAATATCACCTAATCTCTATGAATGAAAATATATTATTATAAATTTATTAATTATAGTTGAATAATGCTTACAAATAATAATTGCGGGTAATTTAATATGCTTTTGAATATTAAAATCTCTCACGTATAATGTTGCATAGTTAAAAATAAAATTAAATGCACTTTTAATTCTTTATAAATATTAATGGAGGTTAATTAATGTTATTATTATTTGTAGGCTCGTGGTTGAATTCTGCAATGTTTAAAAATTGGGTAAAGTGAGTAACAGAGTGTATTTTTAATTAAATTCTTATTATTTGGGAAATAGTTCAAAGCTAACATAATTGTTATTATTCATTTAAATAACTTTCAATTTTTGCTTTAGCAAGTACGAGGCATGAAGTATTTATTCCCTTTTAAAAAAACGTATTTCATTATTTAATTTTGCAGTAAGCGTTAAAAATACATGGATTTTAGTGGAAATCTGTTAGAAAATGTCTAGAAAGACGATATCCGACGGACGTTGACTAATTAAAAGAGTGTTGGCATTGGATGAAAATAAATCTTTTCCAAGATCCGTGCGTGTTGATAGGAAACCCAATTTCGATAGCTCTTTGGACTAGACTAAAATATTTTTTGAAAGTACTAGAAAATATCGTAGTGGTAGTGTTTTCTTTTTTTTAAAAAGGGTATGTTTTTTTATTATTTTGTTGTTATTTGCAGTTGTTGTACACCACAGATTTTGATCGTCCATGTTTTTTTTGTTCGTGTGTTTTGCTTAAATAAGTGAGGGCTAAAACGGTTATCATTGTCAATTATATATTTCGGTATTTGAACGACTAGAGTAGTTCTCCAACACCTAAAATTTAGTAGTATATGGCAGAATAGGATGTGAGAACCTAGTGTTAATACATTCCGTTCTTCAGTTTTTTATTATTGAAGACATTTACTGTTGATTGGAACAAAAAGTTTTTTTCCTTATACTAATGCAAGTAATTGTAGATAATTGAAATATAATAATTCCCCTAAATGGGGATCAAACTTATAATCATGGTATGCATAATTCTGTACTATTTCGCTACACTGATGCTGGACAACGATTTTATACTTTTTAAATATATATTATGTTATCCTATATCTTATAAAACAAAGTCGCTTTTCGTGTCTGTCTGAACTTTCTAACTCTTCTTCTTCTAAACCACCCAACGGATTTGGATGCGGTTTTCACCATTAGGTCGAGTATTTCTCAGGGAAGGTTTATATATAGTTTATTATTTGTACATTCTTATGTAAATTAACATAAATACGATAAATGTGTATAAAGTCCTACCCGCTGAGACACTTTGGCGCATGCGCTGCTTTAATGGTAAATACTACATGAAAAAAATGTACTGGAGTATTGTTCCTCTTAATAAGATCTACAAAAAAGTCCGCGATGGCATATTCGTATCTTTTAAGAATAACGTGTAGTGATCATATTTCTGTCTAAAAATAGTAATTTCAATATATTTTTTATTGTGAGGGATATTTTTCCATAATGGTATTAATCCTTATCCTTTAAAATACTTTATTAAATTTCTACGTTAAACGAAGATAAAATTTGCTTTTTAAACTATTTCGAAATTGCGAATAGTTTTAGAGAAAAACGCATTTAATTATTGACACATCACGCCGTTCACACATCAGCTGTATCGACTCAAGTTTCACTTATCCCTTACTCTCAGCATATAAATAAGTATATTAGTTACGTTGGCCATTTAATGTAGATCAAAACTGTCTTTTACTGTTTTTCATTTTAATAAGTACTTTAGAAGTTGTTACAATATCAAAAAATCCTTGCTGCGAAACGGCTCGCCACTCGCCATGCGTCCGCCGCGCCCGCCTGCCTTACACGCATCGGTGGTTCAGTGGTAGAATGCTCGCCTGCCACGCGGGCAGCCCGGGTTCGATTCCCGGCCGATGCATTCTATTTAATTTTCCTCACAGGCAGCCACGTAGTGCTTGCTTTTCATCAGGGACAGAATACCCTCTTCAGCATTAACCACAAGCTCAAAAAAAAAACCCGCCTGCCTTTATAGCAACGAAGATTTAGATGCGTTTGCACGTATTGGATAATTGGAGTTGAATGTATTATTTCAGCGCGATATATTTGGTTTCATATTTTTTGTAGTAGTTATTAGTAGGTAGGTTTTTGTTTATAATTTCTTCCGTTTAAAAATAGTCATTTAACTATCTAAAAATAGTCATTTAAATATATTTTAATAAGTACTTGAAAAGATTAGTAGCACAGATTTAAAATTACGGTACCTACTAAAAAATCCTTGCTGTGTAAAACAATTGGAAAATCCTTATTGAAACTACGAAAATGCGGGTTGCATTAGAGTTTAATTAATTTTCACATTATCTTAAGTGCTTTGCAAACATACATTATATGAATAATCCAGTAGTAAAAGCGGGCGAAGCCGCAAGGGGGTCGCTAGTAAAATATATTTAAAATATGAACCTTCACCTTTGTGCACAAAAAACAATACTATTTAAAATATTATAAAATCGGTAGCTAAGTACTTAGTAAACAATAGCAATGTATTCGTACTCGTATTTAACAAAACTCTGCGAATCTATAAATAGTCGAAGTCAAGCAACCTTTGCTTTTTATAATGAACTAGTCGTCGTATGCAACTTTTTCTGCGTAGACTACAAAATATAATATCGTGTGTTTTTACAGTCCCGTAAATATCATCTTTCAGCGTATCACTACGTTTATTTTATTTTAGTTGACTATTTCTTTTTAAGTAGAGAAGGGAGTGTCTTAACACTAGGTTCGCTCTGGTTGTGTGCGGTATAGAGCGTGAAGCTGATTTTTTTTAATTCCATATCTCTTAAGCTTCAGGTCAAGACGGCTTTTCCGGATAATGTCCGAAACTGTACTTTTGTTTATATCACAGACAGGTTGTGCTTTAATAAATAATAGTGTAAACAAATATATACATACCTAATTTTTTGATATAAAATAGTAGACATAATAATTAACGCGTATCGAATTAAAATATTTGAGGAAAAAAAATAATTACAGCATTACAGCATTTACAAATATTTTATCTTTTATAACATAATTGTCTATATCATATCTAATTATCTATTATTAGTCTTCTTTATGTCTGTCGCTATGCACGACGCGATACAATACAATATTAAATATTATCTATTATTAACCAATTTATTTTTGATTATTTAAAAATTACAGATATTATATGCAAATTTAGTTGTTGTTTGGTTAGTCTTCATGCGGCGTAGTGAATTATCTTTATTTTTTTGCTATAGCTAAATAAATCTTAAGCTTCAGCGTTCAACATATCGCAATACATCAATATATCTCATTTAGACGAAAATAGAGAAAAGAGTATTTTACACTATATTCTGGGGCTACAAACAGAATCAGAGTCTTGGTGTCCCTTTCTAGAACTGTTAATTGAAAATTATTTTTGTGATAATCTTTTTAATTAAGTGAATTGTGCTATATAAATGTAGCTTTAATTTTTAATTACCTTTTTGAGGTTAAAATACCTATTAAGCTTTAATTGAACAATATTAGTGTTTATAGATTCCGGGACATCAAAGTGAAATTAGTGGGCACGGGACACCACTCAAAATTCCAGGACAATCCAGGATTTCCCAGCGATCTGGCAACCCCATTATCTAGCCTGCTTTATGGGATAAACGTGTGAACCTAAAGATTTTTTTATGCAAAATTTTAAGATACTATTGTATTTTGTAAATAGAACAAATGAACATGTACTAAAATCGTAATAACTCATACAAAACCAACTATGAATTGAATTTCCTAATTACGTTCAGTATTCAACACATCATTGTGACGTGCGCGCGTATATTTTGGCATAATTAGTGTCGATTATTATTGTTATTGTGAGGAATATTCACTATTTTGTGTATTATTACGAAAATTATCTAACGCTATGGTAATAAGGTATCTAAAATAGCCTCAAAATGTGAAAAAAAAAACCTAGATTTAATTCGATAAATATGTAGTAGACTAAATTAGCTAAAATATGTAATAATAAATTTATAAAAAAATATATTAAATATAAATGGTATTTGTAATAACCGTCAATATCTATTCATAATTGACGGCGTAATCTTGTCACAAACAAACAAACAAAAAGAGCGCACAGGCGGATTGAGAACTACTTCCTTTCTGAAGTCGGTTATAACTCTAAATGGGATATGGGGATAGATTTATGTTGGTCATACAGCTCCAGTGAACTAGAAGTAAGGGATAGTTCGGCTTATATTCCATTTGATTGATTTATAGTCTACATATCTATCTATGCAACCTATTTTCCGCATGAAAACATATCTTAATATTAAATACAGATCTTATATTAATTAAAAACTGATCTGTTTAGTATACAATTTAATTTTTTTTTCTTGAAAATTTACTATTTGGAGTGAAAGATTATTTTTGATACCTACATCATAAATAAAATTTATAATTTGAAACAAAAATTAAAAGAAAATATCAAAATATAATAATTTCCTTCATCAATCGTCCAGGTGCTCAGCATCTTGAACAAATTTTCACTTTGAATAATATAATTCCTTATACTAAAACGTGAAAACCTTATCGACTAACATATTTCATTAGATATATAGGGAGAAAAACGCTTACGCCTTACTTCTTTGCGCATCAAATATTTAACATTTTATTTTATGTTGCGGGCTCATCAGTGGGAACAGCTGTCGCGCTTTTGTTTGAGCAACTAATAAAACACTAGGACCCGTATTTATAAACCGCTCTCAAGTCTGAGATCGATCTAGAAATGCCATTTTTATTCATAAATTATATATGTATGAATGAGAACGGCATCTCAAGATCGAACTCAGACTTGAAAACGATTTATAAATGCGGGCCTAAGCACATCACGACTGCGTCACAAATAAGCATAAACAATAATAGAGATTTAAAATTATAAGATTTATGTCATATTTTTCCCTCAAAATAGAAATAAACAACTAGCAATGTTATCAGTGATTATAACAAAATAATTATAATTTAAATACTTTAGATATTTTTTTTTATCTTTTCGAAACATAACAAATGAATAAATCATTATGACTTAGACTTAATAAATATTTAAACAGCCTAATGCTGCTTCTGGCTCGTATCTGATTCAATGATAAAAAATAAGAATTTATGTGATAATCACTAAACATATTGTGTTGATAGTTTCTATGATTAATAATTACGTAATTTATAATTTTATTTGTTTTGTTTGCTCGGCGTTGAGATACGTCAGAACTAAAATTGTTGACACTAGGTTCCTTTTGCCTACGGCGCTATGCGGTAGAATATTAAAACTGCTTTTTCTATTTTATTATATTTTAATATCTATTCATTCATTATCATTTGTATTCTATTATTATGTCATATTGTAGGAAACAATATTAAATTTGAATTTGTATTAAGTCTATATTATATTATTTGCATAATAACACTTTTCGTCGTATTTAACTCACATAATATGATACTCAGATACTAGAGGAGGAAGGTCACGTAACAACCATGAGGACCCCCCGAGGGTGTGCACAAAGTCGGTGACAGTGGACGAGACGAAAGATGTAGAGACCGTACAGAAGAGACCGTAGAGAAAGAGGTACGTAGAGACCGTTAAGACACTTTCGTTCCCCACTTTCCACCGCATTCTAGAGGCCGTATTATGAAGCATAACTTTACGCCGGACCTTTCCTCATTACCGGAACGAGAAAATGAAATAATGAATATAATGAATATAAAATATTTAATTTTCTTGGCAAAAGCTACGAGTACATATAACTCGCGATTTATCACAATAATAAATAAGTTTTTATTTATTAAAAAGCAGTATACTATTTTTGTTAGACCAGACTTCATTTTGAAACTGATACAGGTGTGTTTAAAATAAAATCTAACATTAACCTTCGGTTAACCTGATGGATGAAAATGATTTACGACGCTGTATAGATCAACGAACGAGATATATGAAAAATAGTTCGAGCCAAGGGCAACAATTTGGCATCTTACCGATTCTACGGCATTGTTATATATTAGTTTCCAATTAATACAAGAAATATTACTCATGTACGTAATATATGAAAAGTATAACGCTATAAAGCTCTATAGCTATAAGTATTTTTTACATATAAATATTTATAAAATACTAACTAAATGTGAACAGAATTTCTATTCTGATGTTTTATTTTTATCAGCGTGTCATTAATAATAATCGTTTAATTATGTAAATTACTACCACATCGAAAATTCTTAACACTTCCTACATATGTAAGTAAAAGAACATTTTTAAATTTTACATTCCAAAAAAAATCTATTTAGATAAATTAATTATAATATTGTACGTATAAACATTAGAACAAATTGACGTTTTTTTACCAATTTTAAATTATATTAAACATCGTATAAATGTTCTAAGCAATAAAGATATAAAAATGACGTTTCTCACACCAATTTAATAGAAACTCGCTTTGAATAAAATATTCCGTGTCACATTAATTATGCTCTAATTATAATATGTTTAAAATTTTAGTACTGTATTCTTTTTATTTTTTTTATTGATACAAGAAATTCAAATAAATAATCAAAACTGTAATACCAATTTACACATCCAAGAAATATTAAATTAAGTAATTTAATCATAATATTATTAAATTAAAATAACAATTAAAAAAAACTTACATTGTTATCATACGTAGCTTCCAAGTACATTATCCAAAAATCACAAATTAGTTTCTTGTACACTCAAAAAATTAAAACTCCAAGTAACTCAAAACTTAAAAAGTTAACTTAATTTAAGTCACAATATATGTTTTAAATACACAACACTTCACTTTCAATATTGTATTTACAAAGGCCATTTTAAAAGTCGTAGGTTCGGCATATTTGGTGGCACTATACAGACGTCCATCGAGTAGAGTTTTCGCGAAGCAACTGCCGGCTGTCGGCGAGCACCTGTAGCTGATAGCTGTAGCTCTAACTTAGCTATTTTCAAAAAATATAATGCAATATCTTATATTATTATCTTTATGCAAACTCATATTATTATATATTAATCTTATTTATAATATTGAATGCATTTTAGAGTACATAAAGTGATTGCTTAAGTTTCGTTCGTTTATGGAAACTAAAACTACTCGTATAAATACATTTTAGTTTCTTTTAATATTATTTCCTGTATGTTTACAAAGTAGAGCTCTACAATTTTAAACTATTAGTGTTATAATTTTTTTATTTCTCAATAAATTGTAATGGCTTATGCAACACACTATATTATAAGGTATGATCATCATCATCCTCATTAGCCTGTCTTCGTCCACTGCTGGACTTGTTTTTGCTAACTGCTCATATTATATTATATTACTAATATTGAATATTATTTAATACGTTATATCTATAAAATTATAAAAATATTATGTAATAAATGATAATTATTCTATTATACAAATAGTAATAAGAGCCAATTGCATGAGCTCATAAAAAATCATACCAACTCGCCTATCTACGAGATAAGGTCCAGTCAGTTATCTTTAATTAAACGTTTAGATAAAAATTTATTACTGTACACTATTCGGAATATTTTAGTTATATTATTATTATACAAACAATTAATATTTCGTTGTCTTTTACATGGTACTTCAGAGATAAGATTGTGGTAACTGCGTTGCATTTTAGTAGTTATTTTTAGTAGTTTATAAAATAATATTCATTGGTTTTCTTGTTTTGTAAAGATATTATTTCTTAGTGGCTTTTTTTAACATCACGCTGTTTCCTGCATACAGCGAGGTAGGCAGAGGGAACGTAGTGTTAAGATATTCTGTCCCTCATTTTTCTCCGATTTATGGAGGCATTGCGTGTTGAGTGGCGGAACTCAACGCCGTGCTATGCCTCGATACCAGAGTGAAGAAAATACAAATATTAAATATTTCATTTTTCAAGTCACACTTTGTGCCCCTGCCCCACGGCTGGCCTTTGATAATCCATTCTATATTAATAATTTTTTACAACGTATATTTTGATGCTTAGAAATCTTCGATCGACGAACTCGCTATGTCATATAAAATTAATGTTTTCCACTATAGGAGAAAAAAAAAAAATCTCTTTTGCGCTACAACGGCTTCTATAAATAAATTCATATTTTCGTCTCTTTCCTTACCATTCATCTCGTTTTAGGCTATACAAAGCCTTTTTAGGTTTTATAGATATATACACTAGGTATTCTTAAGAACAATAAGCTGAAGCACGAAAAAGAAACACTCGTCAGTAATTACCGAGCCTAAGAAAAGAGCTCGTATTGTTTCTCAATGGAATAGGGTTTTATTAGGGCTATTTCACGTACCTACGAAAATAGGGCGTTAAAATTTGTATAGCTGTGCGTAAATTTACGTGGTTTTAATCAATGCTTCAGAATTCGACGGAAAAGGGGATACGGAGTGTCTTAACACTAGGTTCCTTCTGCTTACCCTCCTATGTGTGGGATCCATCCATGCATCAGCCTTTTAAGGTCCACTGCTGGACATAGGCCTCCCCCAATGCAATATATGTGTGGGATACGGGAAGTTAATCAAGTTTTCAATCTTTGTTTTCTTAATCAATTATTCCATTTAGTATTGGACAGAGTAGACTTTGGGAAGCTATGGACCACCTTTCAGAATTGAAGAGGCACTCAAAGAAGAAGAATTAGGATTTCATTTTAAGAGTTGTATTATAAATGATAAATTTGAGTATAAATACTATGAGCAAATATTGGTTGTGGGATTTCTTTTATTAAATATGTCTTTTATTAGAAATAACATGTGAATGGGGGTGGTTGTGACGCACCGATACAGTATCTGACAGTAAACGCGACGAATAAGTTATTTCATAATTTCATTTGCTCGGTCTGGTAACAAAATAAAATGTGGCGTTAGGTTCCGCCACTAAATACGCGATGTGTAAATAGAGAGGAGAGTATGGAACAGAGTCTCTTAGCACTAAGTTCTTACTGCCTACTCTGTTATCCCGCACACAGAAGGGCAGACAGAGGGAACTTAGTGTTAAGCACTCCGTTCCTATTCACCAAATTCTATAGGCATTGCGTTTTTCCTCGACATTAGAGCAAATTAACGAAAATATTAAATATATATATTTTTTTTAGTTGATTATCGAACCCGCAACCTGTCGTGTTTACAGACATACGCCTGCACCACGCCACGACTGGCCACAAATAAAAGTTAATAAATATAAAACTGTATTAACTAAATGATAGATAAGTACTAAATTAAGCGTCGCCCTCAGCGTGTTTGATTGCAAACAAAACAATTCATAGAAATCGACCAATTTCCACTGCCTTCAATAAAAGTTCCGTCAAGTGTTCGTAAAACATGCGATATCGATATTAGTATAGCCTTATCAAACAATCAAAGGCGTTTGACAAACACCTATTTATTATAAATTATGCATTGAGAAAAAATAAATTCATTCGTGAGATTACTTTTACTTTGTACTTATTGATGGGTGTTGATGGAATTTTATGTTAACTAGTGGTTGCAACTTCGCTTGTGTGGACTTTATGCCAATTTTTATAATAGAGACCACGCATACAAATAAGTGTAATTACAGTAACATCCATCTTGTCATTTGTCACTCAGTAAACGTCATAGAAAAAAATAGCATCAGCAAAAAAATATATAATAAATAGATAATATAATTTTATATCGCCTTCGATAAGGAAACGAGTTTGCTTCAAATCGACATTAGAGGATTTTGATTTGTCTTAGAAGGACTATAATATAATTTTATCCAGAACTCAATGAGACGTAAAAATTAAAAAAAAATTGCAAGTTTTGACTGAAAAAAATGATTAAGACATTGTATCTCACTAACTCCGCGATTAATTTAATTATTTTTTTAAGCTGAATGGTCTCTAATCAAAAATTTCTTCAATGAATAATGTTTTCCGTTACATGCAATATAATAATCATAGACAGATTGTATTTTTGTTCTTGTGTTGCTCTTGTGAAATTTAAAAAAAAATGTATTATGTATTATTTTTTGCTGATGCTAATTTTATGTCCACTTTTAACCCAACCCAGTACTCTGTGCTAACAAATCGTGAAATCCACTTCACCATGAAGGAGTCAATACAATATTTTACTTTATTAGACAAATTACTATAACTTAAGACATTCCATTATTTGTTGTTGTTTATTCACTGAGCCATACGCCGACTAAACAAAATAGTCGTAAGAATTAATGAGAAGCATTATAATAATATTCGGATAACACGATTTGGTCTCATGATAATTTTACGACTGCCTTGACATTGTTAAACGTATAGGAACATTGCATATTCATTTATAATATTTTCGTGACGTGAAAACTTAAACTATATGTATAGATAATGTTTTTTTTTAAACTAGTCGCTATACTATATTTATTATTTTTCAATTTTGTAACAATCTACAATCAAATAGTAGACAAAAAGTTTGTTTTTGACAGCGACAGACGGACGGACAGAAAAAATAATTTCTTTCTACATTGCTTAGTAGGATAGAGCGTAAGAACTGGAAAAAAAACTACACAATTTATTCATCATATTATAGAAAAAATAAATTTAATATCTAGATAATTATGGAAAAGTTTAAAAAAAGTGAGACCCACGTGTATGTTATATTTAGTTAAATATATATATATAAAAAAGTACTATATAATAATTTCTCCAGTTAATCACAATTTTATTATCGAAAATAAAACGTTTTATATCATAAGCTTCTTGTGATTACAATAACTATTAACTCTACATACAACTAGATATAAATAATCGATGAACAAACATTAAAATACGTTATCTACCGTCCTTAATCTATGACCCGTCATGTAAGTAGTTACGGACGGTTGTTAAATGAATGGACGTTTTAATTAATATATACATTATATATTATATAAAAAAGTTATTAATGTTTTTTTGTTGGAATATGATTTGTTATTATCTTCATTATGTAATGGAAAACCCACGTGGAGTCTCCACATTCAAAATAAAAAATATATTGTTGTATTTTTTAATTTAAGCTGTACATTTTTATTTTGTATATGTATTTGGACCCTGGACCTTGACCAAATTCAACGCGCATTAAGTGGATAACCCGAACATAGCAACTGATAGCTGTAAATGAGCAACTTGAGGAAAATAGAGAAGAACTAACAATAAAATATATGAAGAGTGCTGAGAGATGAAGAAAAAAAGAATGTTATTTGATCTTAGGGGGGGACAAGTTCTCCATATTGCAAGCCCATCGCAGCACAGCTGGGTAGCTCTTATTAAAATTGTGATAGTTGTAGTTTGGATCTCTACCCATGGCATTAATTCCTCCAAGTTTGAGAATATTATTTTGCATTTTCTCTACTCTAGTCTGACGGCATTCGCCTTGACAGTACGGTGGAGTGTAGGCAAAGAAGTGTTTTGACACTAGTTTTCTAACCTCTTTCTAACCTGATATGCAGGAAAAAAGTCTCTAATTGATATTGACATTGAGTTTCAAGCACTTTAGTTTACTTTACAGATCACTAATTACGTTTATGTTATTAATAAGTCATTGATCTCATAATAAGATAGCAACCGATAATTATAGCATGATTTAAATGTAATTAGTATAAACGAAGTAATGCATTATATTATTGAGAAATGATAAAAGTTCTTAAATAACTTTTTATTTTAATTTTTTAAACTAACTATCACACGTGACTTTGTTGCCATAAAGTTTCCACTTAACACCCAACATTATCAAAAATAAAATCCATAATTTTAATTCCTAGAGCCTTAGCTCATAAGCTATATATAATAATATATTATTATGTCTGTCTGTCTATAATAAAGCCCACTAAATATCCTATAGTCTTCCATATGAATATGATTATCAGCTAGAAACACTTTTTTTCAAATTTGACAGTAGTTCCAGAGATTAAGCCGTTCATTTATACGAACAAACAAATAATTAAATTTGTTTTTAGTATAGACGAGTATATATATTAGTATATATATTTGTCTCTACATAATTACACAGTCTATCTTATCTACATATTTTCTTTAGATAAAAATTAAAAATATATTTATCGATAGCCATCTTTGCAATTAGAAAAAAATATATAATTATGCATTTGACACTTTCACTGGTAGAAAGTTGGCAGACTTGCTGTTCTGGTGGTTAGTCATTCTGAATACTGAACTGGGACTCGTTGATTTAATTCTATGAGATAATAATATTCTTCGGGATTTTAAAATCAATTAAAGTAGATATATTTCATTATAACATTTTCTATGTATTTTTTTGTGCCGTACGTACACATGTATTTTAGGGCAAAGAGAACTTAGTATCAAAACAGAGGGGAAGGGAGAAAATGAGGCCAGTAATGGCACAAGCGTGTGTCTCCTATATGTATCCTCACTCGAGTGTCTTACACTAGGTTCCTACGCTGCTACATCCGGGAAGTATGCGTGAAAATGTAAAAATAAGAGAAATAAGACAAAAGTATCTATTTAAAAGTCTGTCATTGCTAATATGGTTTAAGTTGTTTACATCTTTATGTAAACCTACGTTTAATTTGCACTATGAATGTATCAAACACTTAAAGTGTTTCTCGATAGAAAGAATTAATGCTGCACTTAGGAGATCCGATAATAAACGATCGCGATGACGCTGTAAACAAAAGTCATTGTTTTTGTAATAAAATTGTAATTTATAACGTATTTTTCCACATTGTGTGAATCGACTTTTGTTTAAAATTAATAGCATGTCCTTTAATTGGTTGACCTTTGCGAAATAGATAATTTAATGAGTATTATATTATAGAAGAAGCCGTTATGATGCAATGGAACAGCATTTAGCTGTGACTAGATGCTTGTGGGTTCGATCTCTAGTGGGAGGAATGATTATATTTAATTTATTTGCAAGAAATGAATTTAGCTTTCCATTTCGTCGAGTGGGAATCGAGCCCACAACCTAACCTCACAAATTAATTAATCGTTATAAAATGTAATTAAAATATTTTAAAATCAGCAAATCTTTTCTAAAAGCACTTAACATTTAAGTATTTTGTTGTACGTAGCCAGTAGCCATTGCTCGGGCCATATATTTTCTGCTACGTCGGAAGTTTTCGAATCCGGTGATACTTACGTTTATTAACCTGGACTTGCTTCAATTTATATCCTCAACCGTGCCCATATTGAGTGCGATGGGCGCTAGAGATACAGGAAAGACTAGTGTTTCAGATTGAGAATAAGTGAGGAAAAAACGTAAATGATGCCTTTGGGAGCTATTTTTCTTGGTCTACGATCTACGAGTCTTGAGGAATGCTCTAAATTTTATGTATATAGTGAAAAATGGCGATACAAAATCTTTATGTTTAAATAAAAATCTTTACTTTTTTAGTTCTATAGATTTGTTTCCTACATATATTCTATATATTTAATGAATATATGTTTTGAACTCCGAATATATATTTTAATGCATTGATTTTTTCTATTTCAAATTCGCAGCTTTAGTCATCCTAGTAAGCAAAATAATATTAATACAATTTAAAATTAAAATATTTAGGTACTATCATATCAATAATTAATTATTAATTTAACAGTTAGTGTATCATAAATTGTAACAATATTAAACATATACATATTACACATATACATATGTATCTATTTGATTTAGCGTGTTTGATTAAATTAGAATTATTCACAATGCTGACCTCGATCATGACCTTTTATGGAAGCATCGAAATGATTTAGTCAGCGAACATATTTAAATAATAAATGTATTAAAGTATTGTATGCTATAGTATGTTGTAAGAAAAAAATAAAGTAAGAATTAAATACATTGGTACTTTTTTTATAATATATTTTGTTTTTTTTCTTCTTCTTATGAAATAGCTATAATATTTAAAAGTCCTTTTGTGTTTGGCTTTTTATTATCATGTAGGTTAGTTGAGTTGACCCTATTTTACCCCAATTATATTTCTATTGTATAAAAAAATGTATGAAAGATTTTCATATAGCAATATGAAATCATAAATATTGAGATTATAGAAATCCAAAGCAAGACTAAGTTGAATCACTAGCTTAAAAAGAGACAATTCATAAGGAAATAATTTAATTTAAAAACATATTTGGAAGTTAACCTTTGTGTGACTGACACAAAATGCCTTGAAGTGTTCATTCGAAAATTATTGATGTCAACTATATTATGACTAGTCCGTTATACTTCCTATTAATACAGATTTACTTGGAATTATCAATGTTATTTTTAGCTGTTTCTCTTTTTTTTTATCTATTTCTTAGATAACTAGGTTAGTTAGTTAATTGAATGCAATTCAAATTTCAAGAAATCCAAATTTCTCTCAAGTGGAAATTGAAACATAGTTTTAATTTTTTATGCTTTTTCCTGTACCTTACATATAGCGGAGTTAACAGAGGGAACCTAGTATTAAGGCAATATTTTCCTCTTTTTCAGCCTAATTTTCAAGTCATTGTGTGTTGAGCGGCGGAAGTCAACGCCACGCATTCGTTCCTCCGAGTAGGAACCTAACCCACAACCAGACCCTGTGTAACTACGTTGCTCTCAACTTTCATTATTACTAATCTTCTTCTTCTTCCTGGCATTAATCCCGGCTATTACCGGGGTCTGCCTTCCTACTTAACCTACTCCACTTTGCACGATCTTTTGCGTCCTCGGTGGTTAGACCATTGGCTCTCATGTCCTGCATCACGACATCCAACCAGCGCTTCCTTGGGCGTCCGGGAGGTCGCGCCCCAGGAACT
>JAKRZM010000009.1:89348-115936 GCA_036379175.1 Heliconius cydno galanthus | reverse complement strand
TTTTCTAGAATTCACCCCCTAAGGGTGTAAATAAGGGGTTGAAAGTTTGTATGTAAAAATCTTTAAATCGCCACCGATTTTTATAAAATTTGAAATTAAGACTCTTAAAAAATTTCATTGAACACATGTTTCATGGATTATTAGAATTCACCCTTAAATTGCAAGCGAAGCTGCGCGCGTCCGCTAGTATTATAATAAGTTAAAACTAAAATCGTTTGATACTATTTTATACAACCAACCATATTAAATATACGGTTTCAGCTATAAAGCTATTCGCCTAAAGCTACCGTAAGCATGAACCCCTTCGCAGGAAAACTTTCTACGGTAGTCCTTTAAAACTTTTCCTTTAAGATCCATTATTTATGAAGGAAACTACCTAACTAAGTCAGTTTCATGGGCATAAGAAACTTCATTTTATTACCTATTTGCTTGGTGATATACTCGTAGATCAGTGTATAAAAAAATATATTGTTTATTTTGAATTTACTTTTTATTGAATGTAATTGTAAGTTGGGATTTTCTTATAGTTTATAAGAAAACATATATATTTTTTATTAATTTGTTTTTTATTGGATGTTCAAATGTGCATTGCGTATTTGTGACTAAAGCAAATCTATGAAATTCAATTCTATTTATGTCAGCCTTATTGAAATTTTATACAATGGAACGTAGCGGGTTTAAACTCGTACCCTGTTGGATAAGTTTATATTTTACTATTCATTCTCTACATTATTTATTACTTTTAAGTAGCTATTTCTATTTTAATTTATTATAAAATCAAATAACTTAAATTTCCCACTAATTATATTTTTATACTAAAATATATAAAATTTTACTAGATTTAAACCAAAAATATACGAAACATACTAACAAAAAGGAACTCAGTAAATTTAAATTAACACGTTGTTATACAATTAGAATTGTAATGTGTTCATGTACGCTAACCCAACTCCCGTTACCTTTTATTTAATGTCTCATTTACGGTATAATTTACATAGAATTAGGCTCGTTTCTATGTTATTCAGCTAAAATTGACTTTGAGTTTGTTAAAATACTTTATAATTTGGATTTCTTTATTTGAAACTATATTATAAAATTTAAGAAACTAAATTTGATACATTGTCTTGAAAATTGACAGTTCTACTTAGTTACTTACTTAGCTTCACGCTGTAACCCGCACACAGCAGGGTAGGCAGAGGGAATTATAATAAATAACAGTAAAACAATTATCAATTTTACACTCGAATAAGATTATTTTATAAGCAAAGTATTATGTATTTATTTATATATTTATGTATGTGTGTATGTATGTATGTATGTATGTATGTATGTATGTATGTATGTATGTATTTATGTATTTATGTGTTTATGTATGTGTGTGTAAAACTAGATATCAGCTTTGTACACCCCTTCCCTTTTCAGACAATGTATTCTCTCTTCTACCCAAAGGTTGCCTGGAAGAGATCGCTCTCTTAGCGATAAGGCCGCCAATTGTACTGTTCTATGTATTAAATACATGTATATGTGTCTTTTCTATGGTACAATAAAGAGTATTTTGTTTGTTTGTTTGTTTGATAATTATATTTTACATTCCTTGAAAGTTTTACTAGTTTTATTCCGTACCAGTTATAAGTGTTGAGAATGTTTTACATATATTAAGCACTATGAGCAAACAAAATTTCCTAAACTAACATAATACATAAATACGTACAAATGTACGTAAGTAGGTTGACAATATTATTCTATTCCCACGAGACAGATTGTCTTTGTTGAAATTATTTTAACGAAAGTAGGAGTTTACTTAGTTTCGGTGTTAGAGCGAACATTTTGGTTAATATAGACGTTTCCATATAATAAAATTGTGTATTTATTATGTAATTCTGTTTTCATTTTATTAAAAGTCGAAAAATATTAGAATGCGTTCCTTTAAAATAAAATATATTATATATAATATGCGGCGATAAAGTTGCGACGTTTTGAATGAACGTAATAAAATGGACTTTTTTAATGATTTTTATTTGGTTTTAAATAAGCTAAGTATCTTAAATTAACTGATAATTAAATTAAATATTTCATTGCTATTGTGAAAATAAAATTTTAAAAAAATAATACGAATAACAATTCTTGCGAGACTATCCTATAAATTGAATTCAATTAAGTAAAAAATACAGTAAAAATAACTGTAGTGCACGGCGTAACTGATGTTTGAGGTGACAGATGGCACGAGCTGTGTCATCCAAATGTCAATACATTTGCCAATAACGTATGACCGCTGACCGCTTAATAGCTCTCGCTGCAATTTCTTTGCTATGTAAATATCTATCTATTTTTATTTTTACGTTTCTACTATGGACCATGTTTAACCTACTTCTGTAAAAGAAGAGGTTCTCAATTGCACTGTTTCTTATTGTAGTGGTAAAAATAGAAAAATCTAATGACAAATAATTTCTAACTTTCCATATCTTCAAGGATTTATGAAGACCCTTATTTCAATAGCAAGATATCTCTACGCAATTACAATAATTACTCTTTGGCATCAACCCACTGAATAAATATTTATATAGTTAGATAAATTAAATATTTAATTTTTTTTTTACTTTATTTTTAAATTTTTAGATTTCAGAATTTGGCGGGAAGTGGGAAGTGTATTGACACTATGCGGAATACGCCGTGAACCAAAAAATATTTTAGTTATAAAGAGCAACTAAGTAACAAAACACATCATCAATCCACATTAAACATACAAATATCTATAGAAATGTGTACCTCACGTTATCGTTACAGGACGAGAGCCGTTCGTTAAATGAAATTGTATAAATTTTAGCATGTCGCTAACTGTGAAAGCGAGTCAATTAACTTTGAGTGTCTAGGGAACAATTCGTTTATTTAACATCGACAAGTCATTCGCTTGGTAAAGTTTGACATTTTGTGTGAAGCCTCTGAAAATTTGGATATTACGATATGATTTTACTTTAAATGATTAGATTTTATAATTATTAAATCTAGATCTTTTATTATATTATATCTAAACTTACTTTATTATATAAGGTATTAAAATAAAACTATGACTACTACTTTGTGAAATTTTATCTTTTATTTTCTTTTATTTTATCTTACCTAAAGTATTGACACCCTATACTATAACCTACACTTGTATGCATTTGGCATTCAATGCAAGTCTTCTCTTATAATTACCTAATTATACAAACTTCCTCTCAGCTGCAGACAAATTTCTTCATATTCACAATATAGAGAAAAAACTTGATAATTGCAGTTTTAAATTATAAACACGGTTATGTTTTCGATTCCCACTCGGGGGGATAAAATATTTTTATTTCTTCGCTCTGGTAAAAAAGTGGCGTTGATTTTCGCCACCCAACACGCAATGAGAATTTGGAGGAAGGTGGGGGTCGGAGTGACTTAACACTTAGTTTCCTCTGACTACAATATTATAAACGAAACACAGCGTGAGAAGCTAAAAAAAGAAAGTATATCCTTCGATATATCGTATAAATAATATCGAGTCTATTTTACAAAGTTAAATTTCAAACCAGGCAAGATTATTTTCGCGTCATCGCCCCTAACGTTGCAACTTGTAACTCCAAGTAATTTCCGCTAGAAAAAATTCTTTCTTGAGACGATCGTCGATAATAATTAGTGCGGGAAAGTGAAAACGGATTTTGTTCTTGTTTCCATTGTTTTTCTTTTCAAATCCCTGTCCTGTCCTTAGAGCTTTTCTTTTTCTTTCTCTTTAGTGTAATCAGTTCTGTTCGATTGTTAATATTTCTTTTTTGTTTTCGATTCCTTTAAAAAAGAATATAGCTCCTTATCTACAATTTTAAATATTTTTAAAGATTCATAAGATTTTTCGACATTTGGGTCGTACTTAATGACTCATAAAAAAAATTGTAATAAATCTGAATGTCTATCAGTAACTTCGTTTTCCTTGTCCCGTGAAATTTGAGAAAATAATAATAAATAAATAAACAATAATATACACTATTGAAATTACCCTGGTCCTCAGCAGTCACTAATGTAATACTGATGGTAGTGAGTTCGATCCGACTCCAGGCAATAATTTTTTTATTTCTTCATTTTGGTTGGGCAAAACACAAAGAAAACGTTAAAGCATTATTTTATCTTCGTTAGTTTTGTAACGTTTTTTTACATTTTTGCAACAATAAATAACGTCAGATGTTACAATGTGACGCAATGTGACGCAATTACCTTTGTACGGTTTTGAATACATTTACAACAGCTCATGCGTAAGTTTTATAAAAATAGCAACATTGATATTTCCAAAAATTGTGCATGAAATAATTTCATAGACTTTTTTCATAAATATATTTGTCAGTGATTTAATTTTATAAACCTGATAGTGGTAGTAGATATTTTTTTAAGTTATATGCATATAACGTGAAAAATATGAATCCTTCAAGAATATGAAGACCATGTCTGGACACCATACGTAAGCACTGGGAGGATGGACATGTCCATCAATAGTCTCTTATGTCGCAGAGGAAAGTCTCCTTTCATGAGGCCACACATAGACCAATAGCTCCTCCTCCATTAATAATTCAAAATATTTATATGTATGTGTTATTAAAATAAGTCTATTCAACTTATACACAAAAATATGGTAAAACAAACGAAACACGTGCAGGGACACGTTGCAGATAGCGATCTGATTTATACATTCAGTTGTCGGGTGTGAGAGGTGATTTTTTTATCTATTGCTTACATTTATTATAATAGTTCAGTAATTGGCTTTTTTATTAACCGACTTCTGTAAAAGGGGGAGGTTCTCACTTCGACTGTATTTTAGTAAGAATTTCTCAATTCTACTCTTGTAAGATTTTCGCTATTATAAAGATACTTTTCATTATAAGAAACAGCTACATGAACAGACGGCGAAATCACAATATGTATGTTTTTCAGCTTCACGCTGTGTCCATCATATCATCCATCCAAGAAGAAACCCATAAATACCTCTAGAATTTGGCGGAAACTGGGGAACGGAGTGTCTTAACAATAGATTCTCTCTGCCTGCCCTGCTGTGTGCGGGATATGTAACATAATATGCTTTCTATGTGAATGTAACTTCGATAACAACTCAAGTCTAGTTATTTGGAAATCGAGCATACGATTGTGTTTCACGGTCAGCAACTGTCACGAACGCAAAGTAGGATGCATCGCATGGGATTTTGAAATGTGCAGTAGAAATTCACCGAGGAGCACTTTATTAAGCTTTGAAGTGCATTTACTTGTTGGTAGATACTTCTAGTAAATGGAGATAGCAGATGGATTTGTACATTCATGAAATGATTGATTTTTAATCGAAACCGTAATAGCGCCGTTATGGCGCAGTGCTATAACTTACCATAAACTGGATGAGGTTTGATTCCCATTTGGGATGATAGTTATTTTAAGTTTTAAGCTTAATTAAGAAAAAGCACGGCGTTGATATACGCCAGTACCTTAAGGTTATGTGTAATAATACCATAGTAAGGGAGGCGACGCTGTATCCCGCATACAGCAGGGTAGGAAGAGGGAACCTAGTGTTAAGACTCACCGTTTCCCACTTTACGCCGAATTCTGGAGGCATTGCGTGTTCAGTGGTGGAACTCTACGAACCACTTTGCCAAAATACAAAATATAATATATCTATTTTTAAATAGAAAATGTAACTTGTGTACTCACTTACGTAAAGTATTTTGTTTCCTTATTTAAATATAGTCAACTGGAGCTCGTTAAATTGGTCATGGTCGGAGAGAACGATTTACTTATGTACCTATCTATTGAAATTTGTGTGAGCATAAAAATTACATATTTTTTATGATATAAATATACGTTATAAAGTACAGGAACAGTGATGGATGAATGATTACTTTTGGGGAATAAAAAACCTTATTATTAATTGTACTACGAATTTTCCTTATTATTCAAAACTCGCATAGTTAATCTTCTTTAATGAGTGAATTAAGTTTCTCACATCATAATTTTGGCGTATGTATTTGTATTGTATTCAATCTTTATAACACAAGAAGCTACAGTCATGACAGCTAAGCTGGAAAATTCAGTTTTTAGTATGTCTGTGGAATATGACTTTTTTCCTGATCCTGTCAATTAAAAGCTAACTAGTATAATAAACATTTAAATGAAATCTAATATAAATTTTAAATATCGAGGCAATCATCACTCACTATAGGGACAATGCTTGTTTTTTAACTCTATAGTTGTGTGTAAGATTCCGATTTGGATAAATAATAATAATTAATTGGTATTTATTTTCCACTGTAATAAGACAAAGCGCGTTCCATTTGGATATTGTAGACGCGAACTCAAATCAAACTTCGGTAGGAAAATGAAAAATAAATCGTTTTATTATAAGACTTTATATATTTTTTTTACATTAACCTTATTATACAACAAAAAAACTAAAGAAAATATACCACAAACAAACCCAAATTAAATTAACATTGAAAAATAACATTGTATTCCTCAAAACACCCGAGACCATTCTCCGTTATAAGCTACAAGTAAATCCAAGATTACGTTCACATCACTTGTACCTACCTACTTTTATTACAATAGGAATGAAATTGAAATCTCTGCAGATCTTCTTCACATTATTACAATGTGAGAACATAAGTGGAAGTAGGGCGAGCACACTCCTGAATGGAATATATTGTATAGAATATCAAATATATTTTCTTTGTTCAGTAACAACTTCTTCGGAAAAACATAGATAGATATCTGCTTAGGTGTATTGAAGTAAAAATTATAAAATAAATTTTCGAAGTTTATTTAAATTAATGTATATATATATCTATCTATGTAATAATTGTATCTATGGGTTTTCTTTTTTTTTTGAAGGGTTTTAAAGGTCACATTATATAATAGTATCGTAATTGTTAATGTACTAGTAGAGTACAAAGTCGATTTTTTTATGTCTTGCTTTACACGATGAATGCGGATTCGAGTCCCGCTTGAGGAATGTTTATTATGTCTGTGCAATACGCTATAAGGTTGTTAAATTTTAATTTAATTTTGTTACAATTAAATCTCTGAAAAACGAAGCTTGTATCACATCAAAAAAAATACATACTTTAATGAATTGGATTGAAATATAATCACTGAATATTAACAATATAAAATAACACAATTATATATAAATACATAGCCATTTCCTATCTTCATATGCAAAATTAAAAAGATGTAACTATTAAAAGCTAGTAAAAATAAACTTTGATTAGTTCATCTTTAAATATTTAACGCGGTCCAAAAAATACATCAGCTGCCTTACTCTATCACCGGCGGTTTGTTTTGACATTAAGAAATCGACTTACGCCACCGCGATTTACGTTCACACCCGAAAATAATCTGGAATACATTATAAGATATTACCATCGACATAAACAAAACTCAACTATTGAAAAGAAAATGCGTGGGAACAATTTTCTAATAACTTTTCGTTTTGAAGTACAATGCGTTTTTTTTGGAGTTGGAAGTCAAAATTAAAGATTCATGCTTTATTGACGGCGTTAACTTTCATCACTTAACACTCAATGACCCCACGATTCGGTGCTAATTCGGTGGGAAGCGAGAAGCGGAGAGTTTTAACATTCCGTAAAGCTGAAAAAAATGTGAGGCTCGCATTGTGAACACTTCACGCTCTAAGGCACATACATTTCATCAGTTACTATAATGCAAAAATGTACAAAAAAACATTACTTCAGCTTATGTGTTTTGCAAGTCATGTCATGACGTTATACCTTCAATCAGTCGATAGATACAATGTTTTATTTCAGAAACAATCGTTTTTTTATATTTTTTAACGATAGTATACAGATGTGATTACTACACTTTTTAAGTTTTGATTTTTCAACTGCTAGTGGCCATCCGCAACTGTGGTCTTTAAGATCCAAAAATGTAAAATGTAAAGTTTTGTAAAACGTAATTTCCTTTCCTCGAAGAATTTAGGGGAATTCTTTTTTAGTCGCCTAGACTCCCCAAGAAAACTGCATGCCTAATTGCAGCGATTGTAGACCACGTAGTTTTTGCATTATCTGTCAGTCACTCAGTAACAGAGAGAAAGAGAGAGTTTTCATTATCATTGATCAGTCCAAAAAATGTAGCGTTGGATTTGGATTATATTAGAGTACTAGCGAGGCTTCGCCCACTTGAACCAAATAAGTATTTTAACTAATTTCGTGTTTTAATAACATAATCATTTAAAGACAAGATCTATAAATTAAAAAGTAAAGTGTCAGCTAATTCAATCATTTTTTTAGCAATTTTATCGAATAAAATACTTTAAATGTATATTTTTTTATGTATGGACCGATTTAAATAAAACCAATATTAAATATTGAGTATTAATATAAAGTAGGAGTGAAAACCGCATTAAAGTCGGTTAAGCCGCCTGACATTAGCGTGCACAGATGAAAACATGAAAATTTTAAGAAATCATTATTTTGTTTATCTCATTCTCACCAATTATATTAATCAATTACAATTTTATCATATGTATAGATTCTAAAGATAAAATTATAAGCAAGAAAGGCGCCGTTATATTGAAATTTTATAATATTTCAAATCTTGTAAGTTGACTTAAACATTAATTACATTATCGTTTTCTACCTCAGTATACCAGCAGCTTATCATATTCCAAAATATACCAACTATATTTCAAGTGAACAAAATAACAAATTTAAACCTTATTAATTTTAACGTTAAGTTCAAATTAACTAAACAACAAGATTTTGGTAACCCTTATTTTGTGTATGGCATGACAAAGGTTCTTGATTTAATATGATTAATGAAACAAGGCTCTGGTACACCTTTATTATAAACTAATAGCAGCCTATTACTTTGGCTGTAATTATGTAAATAATCAGTTTAATTACATTTGAATTATATTTTTTTTTTACCATTACGAAAAAACTATTTTCTATGAATTTTAAAAATATGTATATTTTTTTTAGCTTCACTTCTATATACCACTTTTAATAGAATAGTAAAGAAGTATCACATTCATTCTCCGCTATTTATATTTGTAGATTTTTATATAAAAGGCTCTAGTTAATATTAATATAAAAGATCGATTTTTTTTGTTTATACCAAATCTTGCCCTAAATCTGTATCGTTCACAAACTGGGACCCTTTAAATAAAACAAAAACCCGTAAACGAAATACAAAAGTAAATATTACCAATAAAAAACATAACATACAATTATGTCCCCTTTACAACTTTGTTGTATACAGGGTGCAATTGTCAGCACCACTTTAAATGAAACCACAGTTTTAACTACTCTATAAAAGCCTAATATAATTCGGAAAAAAAATAATTCCCAAAAATGAAAAAAGTTATTTTTTCAAACAAAATAAATAATAAAATTATCGTTTTAAAATAAAACGCCATTTGTAAAGTTTAACATAGGCACGCACACACTCACCTGTCAAATCGGAAACGTCGCATACGTATGTGTGCGTCACACGAAATACAGGTATGGATAAAAATCGTGAAATGAAAAAAAATTCCTACGTCCAAACTGTTGAGGTACCTTGTTTAATTTCTTAGGTGTGGGTTTGAAATATATTACCCTATATGCAGTTTCAATAAAAGAAGCACTGCCTCTTCCACCCTGTATATAGATTATATAGATTTCGTATTGAATGAACAGTTACTCACATACCTCCTGCTAATATATTTGACCTGGTTACACAATTCCTTTTCGTTTTAAATTTACTTTTTAAGTTTAATAACATTTTTTACTTAATATCGCGTATCTTTATCAGTAGTCTAACGTAAAAACATTTGTTTCCAACTTTTATTGAAAAAGCTGTTTACTTTGAAACTTTAACAATGGGCTATATCATATTTGCCCGATGTTTTTCCATAATTTTCAGTTAAACATACATAATAAATTTTCAAAGACCCTAATAGCTGAGTCAACATAACCTTTATCCCAAACAAACCAGTTAATGAGGTACTAACTGGAGAAGTTTCGTTTTATATTTGCCTGGAACTGTCCTTTGCGATGAAATTTTAATTATTTTTTGTAAGCTTAGTTATTTACACAATTTTCGTATATATATATGTACATATTGTATTTAATTTGGTAAACTAAAATACGCCATTTTGGCATTTGTCGTGCTCTGTGATAGTAATTCATGGATGTTATTTTTGTTAATGTGTGTAATGAAATTTTAATTACGTAGGAAATATTTTTATGATAATTTCTAGGTAAGCAAAAACTGTTGAGTGTTTTTGTGGGAGACTACCCTAAACTATTTCTAGTTTTTAAGGCCATTATATCCACACCGTATGACTGTAAACGAAATGGTTGTGGATCCGATACCACCAGGGGAATTTTTTATACTCTAAAAAGACAAAAGTTCTTATCGGTTTTCCCTGCTACCATATTATTTAAAAATAAACATTTAAATTCAGTCAACGTACTTAGTAGCCTACGTGTGTATTTGGTGGGATTATAAACTATTACAATATTATTGTGATGATCGATATCGATAGCCATTTTATATATCGAAGCAACGAAAAAGCGTCAAAGCTTTTTTTTAGGTAAAATTAGAGTAAATTACCACATAAAAACCAGTAAATTTATTTATATTATGTAGAATATTTCAACACAGCTTCTAACATTTTTCCTTAAAAGAAAGAGGATAATTACCAACACTTGCTACTCAATTTATAATGCCAAAAGCAATATTGGGAATCCCCTAGAACGTGTCTAGAATTGATTCTGCTCAATTTTCAATTCGTTGTGCTGCAGAGGAAGTTTTTGAAACTATTCTTGCGATTAACTTTTGCTCTAGAATTATATTGACTTAAGTCGACAAGTTTCAATAAGGAAGTTGCTTTGTATTTTGTACGAATTAATAGAATGAATAATAATAACTTTCTCTGTTTTTTTCAGCTTCTGTATCTCGCATGTTGCAGGGCAGGTAGAGGTAACCTAGTGCTAAAACACTCCGTTCCAAACTTTCTGCTAGACTGCACTTTCTCTGTGTAAACAAAAGTAATATAATGTTTTGAGTTGGCTCATTATTCACATTTCAATTTCGTTTCGTCGTTTCGTTTAACTGTAAAAATTAATTAAATATCAATCGCCAGATTGGAAACCAATTTACACTCATGGCGTTTACCCTCAGTCACTCACTATCTATAAATTCAGTTATCGAGTTCTCTGTAAGATTTGAAACACCATTTGAGGCAGTCTCTCACAATATGACCTGATCTGATTTTAATTTCCTCGCTAAGTGAAGCTGAAGTAAAGCGCGGCGTCACGTTCCACCACTCAGAAATCGGCAGAAAGTGGGGATTGGAAGTGTCGTAGTTGGAACTTAGTGTCGTAACACTAGGTTCTCAGGTTCCCTCTGCCTTTCCTGCTATCTGACGAAAAATGCCATAATCAAATAACAGAACACAATGAAAAATAAATTTTATTTTCTTTCAAAATATCACCCACATACCCATTCTTACGCTTATAACTCTGAATTACCACAAACAATCCACCATAAATCACGTAATATGACGTCTTATCAACGTTCAATAGTTTTTTATACTTCCTAAACAATTTACAAATAGACACGTTGAAAGCAATAACGACGATCGATATAAGCTTGCACGGCCGTATAAAATTAGCTTTACAGTATGGCTGTAAGCCAACATAAATTAAAAAATGACAAGTTGGAGTAACGCTAAAAATTTTGATCTATAATGGATTTTCGTTTTAAATTATATGTAGTTATTTATAGACAAATTTTAATTTTTTTTTAGTTACTTGTGAAAGAAATTATTTTAGACATAATCCTATACTTATGTATATATGTGTATAGATTTACATAGAATTTTAAAATAAAGTCTGAACTAACTTCGAAGGGTTGAGAAACACCGTACTTCTAATCCTGAAATTCCCGCAGGATCGTAATATTACCTAATAAAATCGTGTTGGCTGTGCACGCGTATGTACCGCTTACGTAATTTTTTTTGTTTTTTAAGTTTTGATAAAACCAAGTTCAATTAAAGAAACACAACACCTAAAACACAACATCTAAAAGAGAAAATATACTAAATCTTCTGATCTTCATAAATAAATTGTAAAACACAATATTTTTCAGCGATACAAAATCTTACTCGACATGTATATTACATCCGTTGTTTTTAAATATTGTGGCTTCTTCCATTCTTAATATACTCGTATCTATAATTTACTTCATAATATTTGAGAAAAACATGGAAAACCTG
Organism: Heliconius cydno galanthus; assembly: GCA_036379175.1. Taxonomy (NCBI): domain Eukaryota; kingdom Metazoa; phylum Arthropoda; class Insecta; order Lepidoptera; family Nymphalidae; genus Heliconius; species Heliconius cydno. The sequence goes on along the minus strand of JAKRZM010000009.1, from coordinate 103,665 downwards.
CATAATTTTAAATGTTAATAATTAATTTTAAATCCAAATATTATTTTAGCTGTATAAATATTATTTTCTATAGCTGCACCTATTTAATGCCAAATGGCAAAGCGCGGCGCTGAGTTTCGCCACTCAACACGGAGTACCTCCAGAATTCGGCGGAAAGTAGGGAGCGGTGTGTCTTAACACTAAACTCCTTCTGTCTACTTACTACTTGCGGAAAAGAGATGCTCTTTATCTCTAAACCAAAAAAAACATTAAAAAAAGATTCTTAAAAGCTTATTCAAGCCTTTCTTCATAATTATAATGCATTCTTCTATAACTTTTGTGAAATAAAGGCAAAGACATACAATATAAAAAGTAAAGCAATATGAATAACTTACGTTGCATGAATAGAACGAAATCGTTCCCATTTCCCGTGAAGGAGTCAAAGGCAACCTCGGGTGCGGTACGAAGTTAAGATACTTATACACTACCCAATGTGGGTATTATAATATTTAGTACCTACATATGTGCAAACTGGTTGAATGACCAGAGAGTTTCTGGTAGAAACGACCAGGTTCTTGTGTTTCGCAAAGAGAACCTAGTGATAGGACACTCCATTCCAAATTTGAAATATTTATTTTTTGCGATTTCCGCAGGTAGTAATCTAGGTACAGAGGACCTAGGTTACCTAATGTGAGTCATTTATACATTTCCGTTACCTACGTTCACCTGAATTCTTGAAGTATTGGGCGTTGAGTGGCGGACCTTCGCACTTTGCTTGATCACTAGAGTCGACGAAATGAAAATATTAAACATTTCATTCCTTCAAATGGGAATCGAACGTCCAAACGTCACGTTTACAGTCGCACCCTTGAGCCCCTGAACCAAAACGGCCTCTATAAAATACTAATAATATGTAATAATTACATTATGAAATGTAAAAGGTTCTTTTCATAACTTCCCATACTATTTCCCATACAGTGTGCAGCGGCAATGCAGCCTGAAATAGGCACGAGCATTGACACACATAAATATATTCAGCAAGTACTCGTGAACCACGTTGTATTGAAGCGCAATTTTCAAATGTACGGTCGTAGAAGGACTACTTTCGTAGTAGTATTTGATATTTTTCAAATGTATGTATATTTTACGACAATAAGCCATATTTTTTTATGCATGCGGCGGTCATCGATTCATTCATCGCTTCAAAACATAAATTAACATTAATTTATATTATTATACTGAAACAAAAGGAACTCTGGTGTAGGGGCACAAATGTCTGACTGAAAACACTACTGGTTGTGAGTTCGATCCCCATTCGAGCTAATGAAATGTGTATGTTTTAATTTGTTCGCCCTGGTTTCGAGGCAAAGCACGGCGTTGAGTTACGCCACTCAACGCGCAAAACCTCCAGAATTCGGCGGAGATGAGGAACAGAGTGTCTTAACACTAAGTTCCCTCTGAAGCTGATATATTATTCAGAAAAGGAACTCTGAGTCATCGTAAAACGATTCAGGTCAACAGCGCTTAATCAGTGCAACCCATTGAAATGCATTAACGTAACTGAACCTCTAGCGGTGCACTTAATCTTCACCGATAGCTGCTACGAAAATACTCATAAATAACCATTGTAGGTTTCGAAGAAGTCATATTTTATGTTGTAATACGGTAAGTTAGAAAGGAAATTTTCAACTTTTAAAACAGCTTTTAAATTATTATTCATGTGGATTAACTAACAATCGACGTTAAATTTTAAAGTGTTCGTTGTTTAATACATTGGAAATCTTATTTATTGCAATAAATTGTTTTTCGTTTTCTTTTCTATTACAGAAAGATATAAATCTTGTTTTTTTGTTTATATTCACTCGTCTCTCGCATTTAGCAGGGCAGACAAAAAGTAATAAGTCAATCAGTTTTGCGCTTTCCACCTACTTAAAAATATTCGAGGTTTCTCTTAGGTAATAAATATTTTTTTTAGCTTCACGCTATATCTGGCACATAGCAAGATAGATAGATTGAACCTGGGAATCTAGTGTTAAGGCACTCCGTTTCCATTAGGACACTGCCCTTCCCCAGTTTACCTTTTTACAAGAACGTGAAAAATAGAAGTCAAGAAGAAATAAAAGTCAACCTAGACAATATCCCATCTTAGTTTAATATACGAGTATGTACTTCTGCTATATGTATAATTCTTATACTCCCTACATTACCCAATGGGCTGGATCTATTTCAATGAAATTTTGTGTTTATATTTTAACGGGTTCGTGGATGGTTTGAAAACATAATTGAATTTGGTAGGTGCCGGTCTAGTAGTATATTTATTACATAGTCTCACTAATCTATAAGAAAAGAGAGATATAAATTAAATAATTGTATAAAATTTTACTTTCTACTACTTAGTATTAATAACTATTAATAAACATAATATTTAAAGTAACATATGTGAAATTTGAACATACTTGCTACAAATTCTACTACTCTAAGTATACGTAATATATGCAAAATCTATTACATAATTAATGACAAAATTTATTTCGAGAGCGAACTAAATGACAATCTTCATTCAATCAAAACGTTCGTTCAATGTTCACATCACTTATGGCTCTGTTAACACGATTAAGCTTCTCTAACGTGTGAACGGAGCTTCAATATTCGTACTTAATTACCCCACTGCTGTATCGCGTTCATTTTGTTAATAACTGAAAGGATTTATGTTTTCTTTCTGTTCTATTTTAATCTCATTTTTTGTTACAAATTAAGGATATGATAGCGCAGTGACTGAATTTATATCCAACGGGTGCGAATTCAAACATTTCAAAAAATTCCAATTCAAAATTCCTTGACTAAATATATGGAGATACATAATTATATAGGTATATGGAGAACGGTGACTCTTTCTATATATTCTTTTCCTATTATGCAGATTCAGGAGAAGGAGGACTAAGGAGGTAAAATAGAAAGTCTGCATCAAGTGATATCGTGATGATTATTGATGCAATTTTCTTAAAGGGAATTATAGGGAAAATTCAGCATGCAATATTTCCCTTCCTAAGGATGAAAAATGAACAAAATTAATGTCGCTTCTAATTATTAGCGATAAAAAACTGTGATCAATATAAAAAAAATAATTCATATTTTGCAGGAAGTTAAGGAAAATAATATTAACATTGTTAAAGTTGTTGATAAGTTATCTTTAAACATTAAGCTTCCTTTAGAATAAAAGCAAACTTTTAGTTTTCAAGTAGAAATTCCGTAGACTTGTTCGAGCCAAAAAAAATGTTTTATAAATGATTACATATTATTTAATACTAAATAACCTATTAGTAATCTAACAAATGCGTCATAAATGCTATTTAATAAATCTGGCGGAATTCAGCTTCCGGTACATGAGCTCGATTTATGGAACTTTTCCAAGAGTATGACACGAAAAATAAATATTAACTGTGGTGTAATTTATTATAAATAAACATAATTTATTAGCTTTAAATAGTGGTAATATTTTGTCAGCTAATTTATTTTATAGCGAAACTAATTGAGACAATCTTATGGAAATTATTTCGTTCTTAATATTCAATCTATAACTAAAGAGATGGGAGGAGAAACTGCTTATCATTCCATGGATTCACTGTGAAGTGCCGGGCTCATAGCAGTGTTATGGACTTAAACGTTTACCTCCACTGCCCGATTCCACTTTTCCATGTAGACATAAATAAAAAACTATGTAAATCATTTAAAAAATGTGAAAAAGAAGACATTTTTATAGATATAATAATAGCAAGTATCATAATAGCAAACTAAGTGCAAAATATATGTGAACTTATACATTTTTAAGTTTAAATGCTGTTATTATAAATAAACATTATATGTAAATATCATCGGATTCTGAATCAAACCAATAGAGTTATCCAAAGTTATATATAATGTAATTTTTTAAGTTGTCTTTAATAAATTACACACAGATTGTGGCTCAAACAAAATTTAAGCAATCTGGCCTGGAGTTACAAATTTTCTAAATAGTTCTAAAATATTTTTATTTTTGACGTATGAGATAGTTGAGTTCACTTTAACGCAAAATATATTATTTTATATGTTTTTTTTTTGTTTTTCCAAACCGTGTCCAGGTGATTTATTAAATCTAAATTCCTGAAAATTATAGGTACGATATACGCAATATATTACTCTAATACTACTTTTGATATACACATATACGTTGTATGGTACATAGCGATATCGATATTGTGTCAATTCGATTAATCACGTTATTCCGAGTTCGCAACTTTCATTTTATAAAATCGACAAAACGGTGAAATTTGTATGATTGATAACGTACGTCACTGTACATTTTGTAAATGGAACATTCGCGAAATTAATAACCGTCCCCTTCACATGACGTATTAGTGGCTATTTTTTTTATATATCTAAATGCTTTGAAATGTCGAAATTTTTTAGCATAATACGACATTATAGGATTAAATATAAAAGAAAGCATATATTTTTGTACTAGTAGAGTAGGAAGTGAAAACTTATTAACTGACCTGCACTTTTAAAAATGTAATTAAAAATTCGCACTTAGAGATAATCTAAGATCAAGACATTCTGTCCTCCATTTTCCGCGACTTCGAGAAACTCAACGTTTTCCTTTATCTAAATTAATTCCTCCGAGTAGAGATTGAACCTATAGTTATTAACTATCCTATGTTCGTTACAAAGAAAATAAAAGGTCAATATTTAAATTAATTACTTAATTCTTTAAAAATAAGATTTCTAAACAATTACATCCTTCAATACAAAGAAACAGAAACAATAGAAACATATAAAATGCTTAAACTAATATCATTTACATATAGATTTCCCAGTAAGCCTTTCAGTATCATTGTAATTTCTAGCGCGCATCGTACGACCATTACTATAATTGTATATGGATACCGTTATTCAAATTCAATAAAACGAAATGTCAATCAAAATCACATGTGTGATTTACGTCATTAATAATACGAATAACTATGTTCAGGAAATAATCAAATTGAAACTTTATTCTAATAACTTAAAGTTTAAATTGGATAATACTGGCTCAAGATGCATTAGATAGGTATTGCTTGTTGTAATTTAAATCTTATTGGTCTAGGGTAAGGTTTGTTTTGGAATAGCATTAATTAATTGATAGTATTAGAATACATCCTTGTAATCCAATGCAGTAGATAGTAGGTTCGACAACTTTGATGTTGTTGCCAATTGAAATATTCGTTTGAGTTTCATTTATGTGTATCTTTACAGTTCAAAATCAATGAAATTAGAAGCTTAAGTCGTCTGTTAGTTCTATGAAGAATAACATATATAATATTGAACGTACGTGTACAATAGTTAAAACAAATATCAAAATAAAGTTTAGTCATAATAATTTAGTTTCTTTCATAATAAAAGCATTATTCAGTATTCACAAAAAAACTTTTTTTTCGTTATTATTTCAATATTTAATCTTCTAAGAGAAAACTAGACATAAAATTTCACCACCTACCATCGTATGTGGAGGATAGGAGGGTAGAATAATATAAGAAAACATTTTACGAAATATTAAGAAAATACATGTATAATGCTGTATTTATATTACTGGTCCTTTATATTTGCAACGAAATTATAGAAAAGTAAAAAAAACGACAAGTGATTTATATCAGAACCAAACTAGACGCAAAAAAAACGTGAAAAATAACAAAAGACAGTGTTCTATTATTGCATATCTTGACACGGCGTTTATTTGCGGGCAACTGTCATACGATACGCTTCATTTCGTTAAAGCTCTTAAGAGCTTTTACAATATGTTACGTATCTACTCGTATGTAATGAATCTTTTGATTTTGGCAGGAATTCACATTTAATGGTTAGATGATGCAAACTTGGTATGTAGTGGAAATTCTTGGATTTCCGTTGGATTACTATTAATAATTAATGTCAAAGTCGACATACAAGATCCTGCTGATGTGGAATGTTTATTTATTTCAAGCATTTTGGTTAGATATCACGTAATAATAATAGAAAAATTACAGCTTTTAACTTTACGCTATATTCAAAAACAACAAATAATGATTATTATCGATTATACAAATGAAAATCATAGCACAGCACTAACTACCAGTAAATGATCGTCAAAATATTATGGATAGAATTTTATGTTATAATACCACTAAAGTCGACGATTTTCCTCTCAAACTATATCGATTCAACCTCATAACTATATATATATATATATATATATATATATAAAGCTGTACGTATGTATGTATTTTCCATTACCGAATATTGGAAGTAATATCAGTATGCTCGAAATGTGAGAGTGGTTTATCCCTGAAGTACAGTTTCTGTGAATTATAAAACAGATGATTTTCAAGTGCACAGACAGAGAGCCAACGATACTTGCTTTACCTAGTTCTGCATTCATAATCTCAGCAACCCATTATATTTCCGCCACAGATGTTTCCTTAATCATATTTTTTATTACCATAAATTTAGTATGTATGTATTTGCTATTATTTATTTATTTAATTTATAATTACAGTATATATGTATATAGGATGCATATCTTTGGATGTATATGTAGCTATTTATGTATTTAAATCAATGTGTCTTCTTTATTATTATTACTTTTAATTTCTTATTTATTTTTCTCTCTGTGTTAAAAACTGCACTGTAATCTCTTCCCGCTGTTGGACAGTCATATCCACTTCCTTTGGTTGGCTGGAAGAGATTTCTTTTAGAAATAAGCCCACCATTGTTGACGAATATCTCAATTTTGTTATACTTATATGTTATTTTTTAAAGTGCAATAAAGTATATATATTTTTTTTCACCTTGACGCTGTATCCCACTTGTAGCAGGGTAGGCAGAGGGAGCCTAGTGCCTAACACTCCGCTCCCCATTTTCCGGCGAATTCTGAAAACGTCTGGTCTCATATTCACGTCTGGCTTCATATTTGTTCATATGTGTAAATATTTACCTATGACACTTTTTACTCAATTATATTATGTATTTTAGTAAATATATCCTTCATTAAACGAACTCTGATACTTTAAAAAGGAAACAATATTCGTTAAAAAATATTATTTTCTTATTATGAGGATACTTACAAATTTCGTACTTCGTTATTACGCACTAAAACCTTCTTCGCCAAGAGGTTAATAAGGTTGTTTCAGAAACTTCTTAATATTAATCATCACTTAAAATAAAACTAAGTTATGCTAAAAGGATCCCGTTTTATCTTTTGGTTTTAGAAAAGCTTTAAATAGAAATATTTTGCATAATATTCTTTTTTTCAGGTTCATACTATAGCCCGCATATGGCAGGGTAGGCAGAGAGAACCTAGTGCTAAGACACTCCGGTCTCCACTTTCCACCTGCATACTTTGATAAGCATATTACACTCCATTGCATTGCGTAAGCGGTAGAAAAATATCCTGAAATAGAACTCGTAACCCAAGTTTCAACCAACTTACCACTGAGTTACATTAGTCAAAATATATGTAAATAAAACATTACAGGTGCTAAAAGCTGATAGTTCTATATGCAAACTACCATTCCAAATTCATAGGTAAATATTAGAAGTTGACAGTAGTTGAAGTTATGAACAAATGTTTGCCGTCCGTCTATTTGTATTCGGTGTCCGTGTTTGGTGACTATCACATGAATATAGAATGTCTGGTGGATTTTGCAACCCATTTCCGTGGGCCTGGTGGGTTATTTAAATTAATCTATCTATAATAGGAATAGCTTTTTTTTATTTATATAATATTAAAATTATTCGTAAATTATATATATTTAATTTATTCAAGTGTAAATAATGTAGAGAAATAGGAAAAATCTAATTAGGTACAAAATTTGTCTGTCGGTTTATACACGCAATTGCTTATCGAGTATCGACTGACTGACTCGACACAAGACACGAGCCAGGGGACCCTAGACATTTTAATTAACGTATACGTTAAGTTAACCTTCAATAAAGAAAATATATATAAATAAACTAATATTATAATGAAATTGAAATAGACGTAAGTCAGTTTTCGAAAAAATCTACATAAATCAGCTTTGGCCAGCAACGGTAGTAGGTTCTAATTAGACACTTACATCAAGACTATTCGTTATCTGTCAATGTTCGCCAGAACAAGAAAATAAAAATAATTCACTCCCACGAGTGGAGATCAAACCTACAATTAACAACTAAACTATCGCGTTAATAGTCATATTTGACTCCTATATACCAAAGTGGCTTTAAACACAAAACTTGTATTATTATATACTGATATGCATTTAGCTTGTTAGTTGTAAATAAATTATAAATTAGAAACACGTCCAAATTTTAAATTTATATAAACACTGTGTGCCGAAAAATAAAATTTTATAAGCATAGGTATTAATGTATGTAGGTGCCTACATTGAAATGGACTGAAATATTTTATCGCTAAATTCTATCCAACGCTAAAACAAAGAATCGACAAATATTTACTCGCAACTTGCGATCATTCATATTTGTTTAATTTTCATTGAAAACTTTCAGTTCATTCATGTTCTGTAAATAAAAATGCTAAAATAATTTTTTGAACGAAGATTTCTTTATGTTCATATGTTTATATTGAGCCAACTAGGAAAATTAACTATTACTACATCTATCGTATGCGAATCCTACTAATAATGCGAAAGTTTGTTAGGATGGATGAATGTTTGTTTTTCCTTCCCAGAGAAACTACTGAACAGATATAGAAACATTAAAAAATCGTATAGACTACAAGTTTTGTTAACATTGTGTATAATTTGGCTATAATATAATGAAATATTAATTAAAAAACCTTCCTGCTGGTATTGGTTTTTATTCACATCTGTAGAAATATTTTTATTATAATTTCACAAATATCAAGATCAAATTACTTGATTTTACGAATAATAGAAAAATAATATTTCGTTGTAAGGAAAAAATATATGTCCTATCGTCTTACATGCAAAAACCCTTAGGGAAATTAGTCCTGAAGTGATATTTAAATATCCTGTAAACAATCGGGTCAAGTTCGAATATTAGGGGAAATCGGTCAAGGGGAAATGTAATGGAATCCTTTTTCTCGGGGGGCGGCTGTCAAATATTCCAACTCCTTTGTCACAGAAATTCTATTAAGCGTGATACTGTTTTGTTTTTATCAGCTATCAAAATAAAGGAAGGTATTCTTAGAATGCCCCTTTTTATTGAAAGCTGATTGCTGATTTATACATTTCCAACGATTTATTGTTTACCATAATTGAAATGAGATATATTTTTTATTTCTATTTAGAATTACGGATTCAATAGATTTACTTTTAATCGTTTTGATTGAAATTGAATCGTTGTAACCATTCCACAACGAACGAAAAAAACGGAACGGAACATTTGTTATTCGTCTGCTTCTTCATACTCGTATGTCTATTCGTCTACAAAGACCATTTTTCTCAAAAAAGAAAATACCCTTAAATAAAAACTTATAGGTACATTCATCACAAAAAGGCGTTACAAACTTATCCTTATAGTTATTTTTATACGAAACTAGCGGCCCGCTCGCGGTTTTACCCGCGTGAACTATGTTATTATTAATTTCTGTCTCCATGACTACGTCTTAGTGACGTCTATGCAAAATTTGAGACTTCTAGCATTTATAGTAACGAAGTTTCATACAAACTTTCGACCCCAAAAACAACCCCTTAAAAATCGAATATTGCAAATTCCCGTCTTAGCGAGCACCTACGTCCTATAAATAACTCCTATGCAAAATTTGAGATTCCTAGCACATGTAGTTTCTGAGATTTCGTGATGAGTGAGTGACTTTTCGATTTTATATATATAAGATGTATGAAATTATAAAATTTTATAACTTTTTTCCCGTTGACCTAAAATCACGAAGTGGTAGCTCTTGATCGGTTCTTTTTTCTTATATTTAAAAAAGTAACTTTATACGCATGGATTGAAATTAGGGGGGAAAGGGGAAAACGGAGTGTCTTAATACTTTTTTTCTCTCTGCCTACTACATATATGCGGGGTACAGTGTGAAGCTGAAAAAAAACACCAAAGAGCTGGTCGCGTGAGAAAACTATGAATACCTCATTTATTACACAGAATTTTTAATAATCTTTCCTACCTTATAAAAAAAATACTTTTAATACTCATAATATATCCACCAATATTTAGATTTATATATAACTTTATAAGGAACCTACAGAAGAAATATATAACATTACATCCTCATACAACGATCGAAGGTGGCCGGCAGTGATTGTAAGCGAATCGGGTGACCCAGATCTGACCCATGCTTATTTAAGCCAGTTGAGATTGAAGTTATAAATCATGGTACGCATTTTAAATGAAAAAGATCGAGTAAACATATTTTCTTTCGTAAAAAATGATCGTCCATTTTCCGCCTGAATTCATGATATTACGTGTTGAGTGACAGAATTTAACGCCGCGCATTGATATAAATTCATATCAAAGCTTCTCTTTAAATTTATTTTTATAGAATATTTATTTTTATATATATTTTTATGTTAGAAAATATAATTTAAAAAGATTTTATTCGGCGAAAGAGTTACAAATAAAAAGTGCAAAAACCGTGTGTGCAGCTTAAAAGAGAATATTTGTTGCTAAATTTGAAAATAAAAATAGAACAGATGAAAGTGGTAACATTTGGAATTTGGACGCGGCTTTATTAAATTTTACCATTTTTACTTAATTGAATTCAGTTTTCACACAATGCAACCAGAGAACATGTTATTTTTCCTTTTTTATTACTAATGTAATAAAATGGACGTTTTAAACAGAACCAACTATATATGTATTGAGCTAAGTATAAACATAGATTTATTTAATTTATAAAAAATACTCCCACCACAAAAAAGTCTAAACTCTCGGCTACACATATTTTTTTGGATCATAACTAAACTCACTCTCAATTAAGACTGCAAATAAAAAAAAATAGATCTAAACCAGTTTATGTGTTTAGGAGATACGATACCATTTACATACAGATACATACGTACAGACATACTCGTATGTACATACACATACATGCCAAACTCGTAAAACCCTTCTCTTTTAGTAGTTAGGGGTTAAAATCTAAATACCGCACGGCTCTACAGGAAATGATTCGGTTCTCATATTTTTATGACCTCTTCAACAAAGTGTAAGGCATTTGAAACAATGTAGTAAGACAAATTATAATAAAAGCACCACGATAAGGCGTAATAAAGAAAAATTACATTCTCTATAAAAGCATTACTTTGTATGTAATCGCCCTCACAATGTAATGGCTTGTGAAGCCTTGAGCGCTGAAATTTTTAGAATTTTTCATTCCATTACCCGTAAGTACTACAGTTCTAAGAAATTAGTTTCATAAATTAATATAGAATGATTTGGGTGTTCTTTCTTAAATGTATGTTATGGCGATATAACATAACAATTAATTTTAAAATGGCATCATTATTTTACATAGACGAAAGGGACAATTTTTTTCGTTTATTTCAACTGAATAAAATCAGCTTCACGTTCTACCCTGCATACAGCAAGGTACCAGAGGGAAAAGACATTCCGTTCCCCACTTTCAGGCAAATTTTTCGTGGCATGTGACATTTTAGCTTTTTACTATTTTTTTATGCAGTACGGCGGCGGCGCCACGCTAACATTATACATCTTATATTTATATATTACTCTATTAATTACATTAGTACCACGAATCAAGCTCGTTCGCTTTCATGCCGAGATTTAACTATTAAGTGAACCTATTCATATATTATTCCTTTATTCAAATTTCAGTACTAAAATATTGGTTCGTGTTAATTAATTATTCGATATATTCTTAATGTATTTCGATTTCTATGACTGACTACAGGCACGATGGTTGTGTGATCGATGTTAATTCGTGGAAATGGTTATATTTTAATTATTTTCGTTTCTCTAGTCTTTAAAAATTGCGGCGTTGAGTTCCACTAATTAACATGCAAGGTTTCGAAATTTAGGCGGAAAGTTAAGTACGAAGGGTCTTTACGCTAGCTTCCTTGCTTCTCTGTTATACGAGAAAAGGCATAAAATAGTCAATAATAAATTAACATATTTAAAAAAGTGAAACAATCAAAAGTTAGACATTAGGAAAATAATTTTAAAATACTGATTTCTGATAGTTTATCCACTATTACAGTTGTGCTATATTTTAATCGAGCTAACCAAAAGTAATTTTGTTGATTATTGAACGTAAATGTTATTGAGAATCTGCAATCAAAGGCATGTATGGATATGACAAGCGAAATGCAGTGCAATCATATGACGCTCACTTTGTACATTTAATGGAGGAGCTTGATTAAAACATACCGCGGTTGTAATACCTAGGTATACTAGGTACACAAGATTTTAATTAATTAATTTTCCTATAATTGACTAGTTTTTTATAAAATAATCAACTAAATAAATAAAATCAACAGGAAAGGCAGAGGGAACCTAGTGTTAAGACACTCCGTTCCCCACTTTTACCAAAGTTTAACAAAAAAAAACTTAACGAGTATTAACTTAGAATTATAGTAAGTAAAAATGTCTACTAACATCTGCTTATAAATTTCAACTTTAGAACCATTACTCACAAAGAAATAAATTAGAATTATAGTAAGTAAAAATGTCTACTAACATCTGCTTATAACTTTAAACTCTGGAACCATTCTTCATAAAGCCATCAGTACAGGCTTCAACTCGTTCGGAATCATCAATCATAGGGTACTGCGATAACGCGAAGTTTTCAGCGCATCATATTTCAACTATATCAAAAGTTTGACACACATTTATTACTTTAAAGAATATTAAGCTTTTGATATCTACTCTAGAAACGTTTGAAGTGGAATATTTGAAAAATAATGAAGACATATTTAAAGAAAATTTTCTTTTGAATGATATTTTATATGCATTATAGGGGGTCGTGGCTCAGGCTTGTTACTGAAAACGCGGTTAAGGGTTGTAATATTTGAAAAAATAAAAACAAATTATATTTTCGTTGTCCGTCCGTCCGTTAAATACGAAATATGAAAGACATATGTAAGATTCCCTTGTTGAAATAAATAAATATTTTAATTTTCTAATAACAATATTTTGAAGCCAGTCGTGGCGTAGGGTCACAAATTGTGTGACTGTAAACGCGACTGGTTGTGGGTTCAATCCCCATTCGAGGAAATTAAAAAAAAATATTAAATTTAGTGGGAAACGGAGTGTCTTAACACTATGTTTCCTCTGCCTGCTGTGTGCGTGTTACAGCGTGAAGAAAACAAACGTTATATTAAAAGTTCAAAAAGGTAACTGCTTCTTATAACTTAAAACTTAACGGGTAAGTATGGAAGTAGTGCGACCTTGTAACGTCTAGAGATGGTCGCCCGACGGATTTATAGCCCACGTCGTTCCTTTCTACTCCCTAATCTAATATGATATTGAATTTGTTAAAAGGACTAATGGCTGGAAGAGATTTATATGTAGTTTTAATCTTTTTAGGATACGTACATTTATAAAAGTTATAATTTAGTTTTGACTTGTTGATTTTATTTCGACTTTGTGATATGGGAGTATGGATTGGCTTGAACGCATTTTCAGGCCTGATTTTTTACAACGTTCAAATATTTATGCAGAAGAATGAAAGTGAAGTTACCTTAAATTAAAATCTTGCTTTTTATTTATCATTCAATATTACAAAATAACAATTTTGAATATTACATAAAACTTTTTAGTTTTCCATGAATTCGCCATCCCATGTAGGAAGAGGAGCATCGAATATGCATGGAACTTGCGACATAAGACCCTTAAGGGGCTGTCAGTAAACATTTGTATTAATATGAAGTAACGGGATTCGCAAAATCCTTATAATAAAGTAGTATAAGCAAAACGTGTATTTTCATATTCGTTTTAAATTATTAATTGCTTCATAAAATTTCACTATAAATATTCGATAATATTTTGAAATTAAATTGAAAATTACTTTTGGGATAAATAAACATACCTGATTTAAATGGAATGTTTTTAAATGTAAAGTAATTACAATTTGTAATATAAGATACACAGCAACAAATCAAAATTCCGACAGCGAAAAGGTGTTGAGTGACCGAGACTGTACAGGTCATGTACAAGACAGCAAGTCCACTTTTTATTTGAAAAGGCACAATTCTGCCAAATGTATCAAAGAACTCCATCGTTTATCCGGTCAGACTAGAAGCCACAATATTATAAAACAACTACCATTAGTAAAACTAATTGAATCTCATAAAAAAAAAGAAAGACACAACTGAACTTTTTTTTTTTTCTTTTTTTTTTTTTTTTTTTA
>JAKRZM010000009.1:0-88229 GCA_036379175.1 Heliconius cydno galanthus | reverse complement strand
ACTGAGTAAGAGTGCCGAAACAAACGCGTTAGCACCGGTGTCAGCTCAGGAGCACAAGAACGAAGCACTAAGGGGGAGATGCCATCTGGCCCGCTCGACTTATGGATGTCCAAAGAGGACAGAGCTCGCCTTACAGCTTTTTGGCTGAACTTAACCTCAGGCATTGAGCTCTGGCACCGCGGGATGGTTGGTGGCGTTGATCCTTGGTCATCCAAAGTCAAGTTCGAGGCAAAGAGAGCGCCCAGGAGATCGGCTTTCTCTTTCGCCGTATGGACCAAGATGTCATTTCCCTTCCGTAAAGGCGGAAGCGAAGGCTGGCTGAAATTGAAACTTACCGAGAGTGTTGAGACTGTGACTTTCAGAAATTTTGAAGATCGATGATAAGAGATTTTTCTCTAAGTATTAACTACTTTTATCGTAAAAATGATTTGACATAACACCACTATGAATATCTTTTTAGAAGAAATGGATCGAAAATTGATGTGACATAAGTAACTTTATATTTATTCAGAATACCTTGAAAATACCCTAAATATCTTTGACATTTTTATTTATCTAGATCCCAGCTCAGGCATCAAACGCAAAACAAAATGTCTTTGTATATTCTTAACTTCGTAAAGTAAATTCCATATGATATCGAAATATTATGTGAAAAATTGACATATATTAAACGTAGAGTATTAGAAAGACGAATATCTCTAAAAGTCACGTAAAACGCCCACATAGCTTACCTGAGCCGCATTTTTCAAATAAATCGCCTTGACGTGTACAGAAATCCTTTATTATTCATTATTATACTCGCTGTTTTGGAAGACAAATATGGAGAGGGATTACCTTTGAAACTTTTCCGAGTACGGTAAGACATATTAATGAACATTTGAAAGTGAGATTATACTTTTTAAGTTGTGCTAAGCACCGAAAGCTAATTTAAAGGATGTTATTTATAAAAACGATTAAAAGATAGATAAAATTAAATAAACCAACGTAAAGTAAAATTATCTTTATTGTACACCAGAAGTAAATATAAATAAAAATACTTATACCTAATTCGAAGTTATCAAGTGTTTTCACACTAAGCAAAATATTACAAAATATTCTATCAAATATACGGGGTATATATACATTATGTAAATCTTATATATCTAACCCTATGTAGATATTTAAACGCCAGTTCATCATCAACCCTTTATTATACGAATTCAGATATTACTTAGGCTTTTGAGTCATATAATGGAACAAATTAACAAAAGCTTCGATTCACGCCTCTCGTAAAATAATAAATCGCACACCCCTCAAAAGAGATTTAATTAAACGGATTGCTGCTTACAGCGATTGCCAAAACAATCCATGACTTCATTCCATCTCTACAATTTAATTATTAACTTTACTAACCTATTTTATTGTTTCTTACAATTTTGATGAGGTTTTGATTAAAATTGACCAAAACATTGTTTTTTTTCTTCAAAAAATAGCGTAGCTTAATTTATTATAACTTTGAATACGAAATGAAAAACATAATTCTGTGCATTTCTTGTGGAGTGGTGGAACTAAGGTATTATTGGAAGTTGAACCTACGAGCGTCGTATTCACAGGTAAACAGTCAGTCAACCGCTATGAGGTCCAAACTCGGATAAGCGCTGCCTGGACGGTCACAGGTGTGGTCGACAAACACAGAATACCACTCAATCTCAAGGGGCTTATATTGGCGAGAATATTAAGAACCAAAAGTATAAGTAGTATCTAGTAATAGTAGAAAGTGGTGTAGGTTGAGTAGGAATTCCAGGGTATCCTGGAATAAATGATATATTTATTAGATAAAATCCATCTAAAATAATTGCTATCTCATCAGCTTCATGCGGAAGTTTTAAACACTTAGTGGCAGCGGACTAAAGTTGTCCAACTACAATTAGAATTATGCACTTCGCATAACTTTGCATACAAATGTTTGCGTTTCCACTACTGGCTCTTGCTGTTGGCACAAATTCATTTTCACTTAAAGTGTTGTTTCTAGATTTAAGAGAATAGTTTAAGTTCTTACATTGATTTTACTTTATAATTCGAAATGTAGAAGTTGATATTACTACATTATAGCAACAAAAATTGCGTTAAAGTACAGCTTAAATATTAAAAAACAACTCTTTTTTCCCTGTATACTAAAAAGAAACTAGTGTCAAGACACTGCGTTCTCTGCTTTTCGCCCGAATTTGAGACATTATCCCATCGTGGAGTAGTGAAACAACGTCGGGCAGTGAACACGTTGTTTGAGGATTACCTCCTGGGGAAATTAATATATTACAACAATTTGGAGTTCCTATATGCTAGGCGCTATATGTGTACTGGGAAAATTTACATCATTTTATTCCAAAAACCGACAAATTCCTTTCCAAACAACATAGTACTATCTTGATTATTTGATTTATTCCAATTTCGAAATATATTAGTACCATATAAAAAAACTTATTTTCACAAGTGTAAAATATGATGTTTTGTATGTAAAATATGAAGAAAAACGCGAATGAAATTGTATTTCTCATAAAAAAGATAACACACGTCATTTAAAAAAAATAAATTACACAAATAATAAAAAAAGTTTACGTTAGAAATCATTAATAAACATTAAAAATATAAGAATGGTTGAATTTAGTACCTATCTTTTATGAATTTAGTTTGAAAGCACAACCTTTTTAATATTAGCCATTTGAATAGACCGTGCATTAAAATTTGGATCCCTATAAAAAATCTTTACATTAACTGCGTATCATTATCTGTCTCAACAGGCGTCTACTCCCTCAGAGGACCATTAAAATCTTCAGAATGTAAATGCTAAATCATCCAGCAAAAAAAGGGAAACTTTAATGCCAAATATTCAGAAAGCCTGAGAAATTCGAGAACCTCTTAAAGGCTCTAAATGGAGGTCGGTGTCAAAGTGCCAAGTTGTGAGGGACATCGGAACTTAAGTCACGTCATAATTTAATAAGCTTCGAATTATTCAGTTCATTCAAGAGTTTACTGAACGAAGTTGAAATGAAGGAACAGCTAATGAATTTCTGATGTCGGATTTGGCAAATTACTTATTATTAATATAAAATTATATCACCCGGCATAATTGTAATGAGATCTGAAAGATGGCTA
This sequence comes from Heliconius cydno galanthus, assembly GCA_036379175.1. Lineage (NCBI taxonomy): Eukaryota > Metazoa > Arthropoda > Insecta > Lepidoptera > Nymphalidae > Heliconius > Heliconius cydno. The sequence goes on along the minus strand of JAKRZM010000009.1, from coordinate 85,097 downwards.
ATATTAGTGACTAGTGGACCCGGACGCGGCTACGCCTGCTTCAACTATAAGAATATTTATTAAATATATTCATGAAATTATTTTCAATTCTCAATAGAATTAGTAAGAAAATATAAGCTCAAATAATCAAAAAGAATAATAAGTAGATACACATTGTTAGAAAAAAATATCTGAGTTATTGAAATGAACTAACAAAAGGATTAAAATTAACTAAAAGATAGGTATTCTTAATATTAGAAAAAGTACCTAAAGTTTTCCGTACGTGCGTACATAGATATCGACTCTACGAAATAACTAAACATTTCTCTCTATTAAGTAGGATAATTTTAGCGGGCAATATCAAATAAAATAAGAAGAGAATCAAAGTGTATTTTAAATTAATTATAAACAACAAATAAAGTTCGAAAATGTATGAAAATTTATAAAACCGTCAACGTCATCTGCCCGTTCGCGTCGGTCATACTGTGAGGCCCGCTAGGTGGCTAGGTCATTTGGAATCAGTGACATCTCCTTAATTATTTATTAGTATGTTATACAGTAAACTATAATTTCAATCTAGATAAAATGCTAAAAGTGACTATTATATTTATTTTCATAAGGATGAATATCAAAACGTCGCGGTAGCGGTCGCGTAGCAACGACGGTTGTTATTAACATGGCAGAATAAATTGCATGTCAAATTAGAATGTACTTTAAAATATATTAGTATATATGTGTAATGTAATGTTATATAGCCTATAGCACTTCTGAAGAATGCAGCTTTCATACAAAACAAAAACAATGAAAATCGGACCAGTAGATCCAGAGATCTTAGCGTTCAAACAAACAAACAAACAAACAAACAAACAAACAAACAAACTCTTCCGCTTTATTATATTAGTATAGATTATTATGTTTATTTCTTGCAATAAATATGAATAACCTTTAACCAAAGACGTCACTGAACTCTAGAATATATTGATGAAATTGAACCCTGCCATGTTGAAGAAGAAAAATACCTTTTTTTAACTTGGCCATGCTAAACGAGCAAGGTCCTTAGAAAAACACAAATTTCTTTATTGATATAAGTATATGTATTTTAAAATTAAAATGAAGATGTTAAATAGACATGCGTATTCATTACATTTGCATGGCCATGCATATTGTTAGAGCAACATCTCCTACAAGACGCTTTGATATTCAAATATTATGATAATTCTTCATAATAATTTAGAAAATGAAGATATTATAAAAAATGTTTATAAATACGTTATACTAAGAAGAAATTAAATGATAGGTATGGTAGGTAACAGACATGGATTAACCAATAAACCAAATTTATACGGGTACGTAGAGGTATTATTGAAAGAAATCGATAAAAAAATTCCCCCAACAGGTACAATTCATTCTTTTTTATTATCCCCGTAAGCTGGAATATGAGAATATAACGCCGTCGCCGCCGCCGAATATAAATTCCGTCTATATCCAATCGAATATTTTTTTCTGAACTACTTATTAACAATGATATGCAATGCTTTAACAATTATTATAAAATATTAGGGCAGTTATATTATTATTTTTTTTCATTACTAAGATTAAAATTGAATTGGTTACATTATGCTAATTTCCATAAATATTTTAATTTTCTTCAATATGTATCTTTACATTTACTTTTTTAGAAGTAATATTGTAAAATGTAAAATATATTAAAAGTAATATTCTCCGAACGTAAACGGACCTACACCTAGATATCTATACATTATAGAACTCATATTTTAATTGTATTTTTTAAAATTAACATAAAATAGTTCTAATAATTCAATATGTATGTATATCAAAACATTCATCATTTACATGTTGAGTTAACTCAATTACAAGGCGTCTCATATCACGTAAGTGACAGTACAGCTATAGTTGTAGCAAGTATAACCTCTGCCTGGATATGCAAATTAAATTTAGAGCTCGCGGCGGACGACGCCATTAATCCGAATCTGCTTCTAATCTCGGCAGCTAGATGACGACTTAAGGTGCAGCCATAGTTTTTAAATTTAAACCCTTTTTATAATATAATAAATAATAACGGAAATATTTTCTAGTTAATAATTATTTAAAATTTTGCCTAGTTCCGTCCTCCGTAGCATAGAGACCGTAGCGCTTGGTGCTACGTTTGTCAGTCTGTTCTGACTACCCCGCTAGGGATACATCGTGAAGTTAGATTAGATTAGATCAACATTAAAATAACTTTTATGATAATCTCAACCGACAAGTATGAGATCACAAATAGAAATAAAATAATTATTTTAATTGAAACAATACGAATGAAGAATTCATATCATAAGATAATACAAACATTAAAATAAAACGCCTTTTTCCCTCTAAAGCTTGGAGCCTTAACACAGCGAGGCCGCCGTGACCATTGCCACTCAGCCTCAGTTAGTGCTACTTACCGTAATTCCGCACTAACGTCGTTTCTATGCGCATATTTAGCTTTCATATCACAAAGTTATATTGGCTGTGGAGTGTTATTAACATTTACGCTTTTAACTAAGCGAGGAACTCTAGTTAACTATAGTAACTGTAGTTAACTATAGCATTAACGTACAAGTGAATAGTTTGGAGTTGGGGTGATAGTATAATAATTGGTTTATGAAACTGATATTGAAAGTCAAGGTTTGAGCGTATTGGTTGTAGGTTCGATTTTCGTTGTAGGAATAAATTATTTCCAAACAACTTCTTTATTCAACGTGTAATTTCTTGCTATTTAATGTATACTAGTAGAAAACTGAATCTTGATCTTTTACTTAATTTATAATTAAAACATTTTCACAGTGCTTTTGAAGACCAGATATTACGGAGGACATAATAAAAGATATTTAATAACATAAAGGAATATTGTACAAGAGCTTTCATTGCAGTTTAAAATATAGAACATTATTATGAATAAGAGAGTGTGCACATATAAGGATTAGTATATAATTAAAACTTGCACTAACAATAAATAGTAAAAAGAATTTTAAGTTTCACCACTCGAATATTTCGAAGCCAGGCTTGGTATCCAGGAACGGTATCTCTTATCATTAAATTCGCCCTGTCTATCCTACGAAAAAGCGAGAAGCAATTTTTTTTAAGAATCTTAAAACGAATGATTGAAGGAGCTTAAGCAAAAAGAATCATCAAGTATAATCCGTAGAAGCCTCCCATACTCATACATTCAAAGGGCTCAATAAACGGCAAATCTTACACAAACGACTCAAAATGAAATGCGATAACCTTAAATAACGAAAAAGGTTCACAGAATCCACTTCTTATTGAAAGACATCATTATAAGAAATATCAATAATTTTTTTATTACACACTTTTTGATATTGAGTCTTATCCCTTGCGAATAGGGTGCAGGTTTGTTTATCATAAAAAATAGGCGAGAAAATTGGAAAATTGAAGGCAATCTTCTCGCCGTTGAAAATGTAAATTTAATCCATTACATTTGTATGTTACGAGTATATTACGTCCGAGCAATTAATTTCCAATTTAATCGCTATGAAATATACTCGATGCTCTTTTGAGTCTGTTGCTCACTTATTAAAATCTTTTGTATCTGTTAATTTACCCTGGTCCTTTTAATAATGTTTTTTTGGTGAAATCGTTCATTCTTTTCGTCTCTTTATAATATTTTGATTAATACCAAGTGAAATATAAAATGTTTTTTAAGGACGCCGACATCTGACTGCGACCACTGATGTTGGGTGTACAGTTATAAAAAATTGTAACTATATTTAACATTTGATATTTTTATTGTTTTCTGGTCTTTTGATGAACAGATAAATAAAAAATATGACCTGTCAAACACTAAAATAATACGTATGACCTATTTAAAAAATCATTTATTTTAAATAAAGGTTTTTTTTTAAATATAAAATAAATAGTAGCAGAATAACTAGAACAACAAAGTTATTTATCTAACTTGAGCTTGAACTATACTTTGTTCTCTACTCTCTCTCTCCCCGCGTACCAAACCCACAACCACCACGTCTTCAGTTAGACGCCTTTCCAATGCGCCACGATGGCATCTAATGCTCAAATAAAAGTTTTTAATTGACAATGAAATCTTTCCTGTCTCTGTTAATCTATTAAAGTCTATTTAAAAACAAAATATGACGGTGTTATCTAAAAAACTAACTTTATGTTCATACTACTGTACATATTATTATTATTTTTAAACTGACTGACTGATTTGTCTAAAGTAATACAGTTTTTTTTAATATGGTATGTAACTATATCAACTAATATTTAAATTTCAGAGTGAATAAGCTTTTAAAAAGATCGTGTAGAAGTCTTAACGAAGTAAAAGTTTCATTTTCCAAATTGGCCGTCCTCTTACAAATAATAATTACCATTTGACCCGTGCCCAATGATCCCTTTATTACGTGAGTAAATTGCCTCTCAATATTTCGGATATTATTTCCTGTATTGTAAACATTACAAAGAGCTTTTGTATATAAAATATATAATAATAAAATTTAAACGTTTGTAAATTTTTACTACTTTTCTCAATAAGTTGTCGTTATTAATGCATCGCGTTCTGTTGCATAAGGCATTGGGTCATTATGTCATCAATGAGGATTAATTAATTTATTATTACAAATGTCGATATAATAAATGACGAATGTTATTTAAGATATATTTTTAACATCTTTAACCTCATCACAGGAGAGACAGACTGAGTGGTAAGACCCCGTTCCCCTACTTTCATCGGAGACATTGCGCTTACTTTACTTACCAGAGCAAGGAAATGATATTAATATGAATATAGTCATTCCCCCGAGTGAAGATTGAATTCACAACCATCATGTTTGAAGTCAGAGTCAGGCTGTTCCAGTGCGACACGATAGCTACAGCTATATAGGTACACTATACTCCAATGGTTCACGGTAATAGAATTTGTAATTCAAAATTTTGTGGAATATGTGAGGTAAGATCAGATAAATTTTAATAACATAATAATTTATACAACCCACTATAAAAACAATGGTCGAGATCGTTTAGATAGTCCTGCTCTTACCCTAAGTTATAGAGGCATTGTTATAATTTTTGTTGTCAGCCGGAAGCGGTTGCAAACTACAAACTCCTTTCTTGTTATTTCCTTTTATATGAATACGAAATTATATAAGAAAAAAAATTGCTTACAAAAGCAGGGAAGACAGATGTAATCTAGTGTTAAGACACTCCGTTCCTTCCGCAATTCTAGAGGCATTGCGTGTTGAGTGGTGGAACTTAACGCCGTCCTTTGCCTCTACATAAAAGCGAAGGCATCATAGCGAAGAAATGAACATATAAACTTAAATAAATATAAAAGTGAATCAAAATATGATATGCGTATAAAATACAACTAGTGCAGTTCAAAGAAAATGAAAAACATTATTTTCCATAGGACAGGACAGAACTGTTTCCAGGAGGCACAGGTTCAAATACCGCTACTTTCAAATTTTTATACGTTTTCTTAATTAGTATTTTTCTTTCAAAACTGTGGAATTACACTTTAAAAATGTAAAAATTACTATATATAGATTTATATTTTAGATTTTAGCAAAAGTTAATTAAGACAAACAAACAATTTAAAACATGAATAAATTCACAATATCATCGTTAGCAATAAAAAAACATACGATACCCTCAAAAGGTATAATGGCAGATATCTCCCTGATACCTAATATTATCTAATGGATAAAATCAAAGGGGTCAGGTAAGGTAATGTTATAGATATGACCGACAGCTATTATTTCCCGCAATGCAGACAACGCTGCAACTACGAGTATAAAACGGTTGGTACAAGTTATTATTTTTATGTAAAGGATATTTTTTTTTCATATATATTATAATATTTTGTTATTGTATGACATCAATATATATTATATATGTATATTATTATGTATTAGGATAAAATATTATTTACGTATGTTTGCTTATTTGCACCACCCACTATTTGTTTTAAATTTTATGTCTCCTAACCTCAAGGTTGTCTGGAAGAAATCGCTAATTAGCGATAAGACCGCCTTTGTACTTCACACTATGTTATTAGCTTATAAGTACTAGATGTAGTTTGTAACTTTGTTTTCTTCTGTTTGTGGTGTACAATAAAGTATAAATAAATAAATAAGTATAAATAAATTATTAGGGAGCAGACCTAGTAATCATTCGAAAAACAAATTGATAGAAAACAAATATTTATAATGTAAGCATATAACTCTTGATTTAACTTGATTTTAAGCGCGTCGATTGTGGATTCGATTCGGAATGAATCCTTTTCATTTTCACGACCTGGTAACGATACATAACGCTGCATCAAGTCCCATTACTTAATACGCAATGTCTCGAAACGATGTCAAACTAGAGCTGTGCGACTGTGCGTGGGGAACGGACTGTCTTAATAGTAGGTTTCCTCTGACTTCCCTACCTACCCTATAGCTACATGTAGGATATATCATAACTATGAAAAAATCAAACTATTAATATTTTCAGACTTTGCCTATACGCTATGCCTATACCGTCCTTACATATAATATATATGAATATTTAAAACACCGCTGCAGCCCATAGCTCACGGTGGTCCCGAGAGGATCGAATACCCGCGCTTTGATTACTGTTTTCCGTGTACGGACATCGACCAGCATAATTTACTTGGTATCATAAAACCGCCCACGCTCGTTTCGACACGTTTGTAACGTGCTACGAACGTTCACTTGTATGTAAAATCAATCCTACAAATATAATACTATAAATATGAGAGTTTGTGAGAATTAACTTTGGTTCCCCTTTCGTGCCACAATTTATGGAAAACAACAAGTAAAAAGTTATAGTATTTTTTTTTATAAACTTTAGAAACGAAGATCAACTTCAGGGGGCTTTTCGTAGAGGCCTATTTCCAGCTTTAGATGAGAATAGGTCGTTGATGATAATGACGAAAGGTGGTTTAATATTCTTTACTAAATCGTTTATTAATAAAATTATCAAAAATATGCTTATGCATTATGCGTAACACGATTTTTTATAAGCTATAGAATTTCTTGTCCACCGCTATGTTAAATGATACGAAGCTTCTATTGCATCATCGTAGTATGCAGCACTATAAAAGCTTGATTGATCAAAAAATCGGACTTCAGTCCAGTTCGTTTTAGCCACCCTGAATTTATAGTGCCCTAGTACTCCGTAGTTACCATCAGTGTTTTAGTTACTTTTTCTACAATGTTACAATCAATTCCATGAATGTCCTTTATTTATTTTGTATTATTATATGTTAATATAAATTTTAAAAAAAACATAAGTATATAATTATAACCAATTGTCATAAATTTAATACAATATACGAAATACTAACGTACAAAAGATATATAAATATAATTGTGAAAAAAAAAATTGAAAGTGACATTTTCCGCGTCCACCAAATAACTTTCGAAGTTGAGGATTACGTAGGCAAAACGCTTTTGTAGGGGATTTTAATTTAGACCGTTATTGAATTTTTCGTGATTGTAAACTAGTTTTCTCGATTCTTTGGTGGGTTAAGCTTTGACTTTGTGCTAAAAGCTGCTAGACTCTAGCAGAATAAGCATATAAAATGTGTACCGAAAAATCGTTTTTATCGTGATTTTATTGTTTTTCATCTAAAATAGCGGCAAACCATAGTTTTGGTATCTAATATTATAGTATGGATATTATGGGGTTACAATCCTTAACGTAAAAGAAAGAATAATTTCATTCTAAATGTAAATTATTATATTCTTAAATATGTAATAATTTACATTCAGTATGAAAGTAAGTTCTTGAGCTTAATCGCTCCTGAAGTCAAAATTTCTTAATAGACAAAAATATGGGTCCCTTAGCTACTCTAAAACTTAAAAGGCAACTTCAAGTTTCAACAATGAAGTCAAACATAATTCATATATGAAATTTCCATCATAAACGATCACACTAAGCTCATTTACTTTTTGTATAAAAAAGGCAAAAATGATTTAAAAGTTTTAATGAGTTACTCTGGCACTCTTTATCTTTAGACAACGTGAAGCGACCCTCGAGCTTTGTTTATTTGTTGAAATTGACAAGTACTTTAGTATAATGAAGTGCAAATACTAGGTCCAGTTTTAACTTAAGAATACTGTACGTAATTGTGTGAACACGTAACATATTGTATGTATACATTATGTTTTTTTTTTAATTATTTACTTCCTATATCTTATAAAACAAAGTCGCTTTTCGTGTCTGTCTGTTGTTTCTAACTCTTCTTCTTCTAAACCACCCAACGGATTTTGATGCGGTCTTCACCATTAAGTCGAGTGTTTTTCGTAGAAGGTTTATATATAGTTTATTATTTGTACATTCTTATGTAAATTAACATAAATACGATAAATGTGTATAAAGTCCTACCCGTTGAGACACTTTCGCGCATGCGCTGCTTTAATGGTAAGTACTACATGAAAAAAATGTACTGGAGTATTGTTCCTCTTAATAAGATCTACAAAAAAGTCCGCGATGGCATATTCGTATCTTTTAAGAATAACGTGTAGTGATCATATTTCTGTCTAAAAATAGTAATTTCAATATATTTTTTATTGTGAGGGATATTTTTCCATAATGGTATTAATCCTTATCCTTTAAAATACTTTATTAAATTTCTACGTTAAACGAAGATAAAATTTGCTTTTTAAACTATTTCGAAATTGCGAATAGTTTTAGAGAAAAACGCATTTAATTATTGACACATCACGCCGTTCACACATCAACTGTATCGACTCAAGTTTCACTTATCCCTTACTCTCAGCATATAAATAAGTATATTAGTTACGTTGGCCATTTAATGTAGATCAAAACTGTCTTTTACTGTTTTTCATTTTAATAAGTACTTTAGAAGTTGTTACAATATCAAAAAATCCTTGCTGCGAAACGGCTCGCCACTCGCCATGCGTCCGCCGCGCCCGCCTGCCTTACACGCATCGGTGGTTCAGTGGTAGAATGCTCGCCTGCCACGCGGGCGGCCCGGGTTCGATTCCCGGCCGATGCATTCTATTTAATTTTCCTCACAGGCAGCCACGTAGTGCTTGCTTTTCATCAGGGACAGAATACCCTCTTCAGCATTAACCACAAGCTCAAAAAAAAAACCCGCCTGCCTTTATAGCAACGAAGATTTAGATGCGTTTGCACGTATTGGATAATTGGAGTTGAATGTATTATTTCAGCGCGATATATTTGGTTTCATATTTTTTGTAGTAGTTATTAGTAGGTAGGTTTTTGTTTATAATTTCTTCCGTTTAAAAATAGTCATTTAACTATCTAAAAATAGTCATTTAAATATATTTTAATAAGTACTTGAAAAGATTAGTAGCACAGATTTAAAATTACGGTACCTACTAAAAAATCCTTGCTGTGTAAAACAATTGGAAAATCCTTATTGAAACTACGAAAATGTGGGTTGCATTAGGGTATAATTAATTTTCACATTATCTTAAGTGCTTTGCAAACATACATTATATGAATAATCGAGTAGTAAAAGCGGGCGAAGCCGCAAGAGGGTCGCTAGTTCTTTATAATTTCAAGTGCCAGTCAGCCATTTTTTTTTCTAAGTGCCTAAATGTTCTTTATTTCTTAGTAACTCTACAAAACCTTCTACTTAGATGAACTTTTTAACCGACTTCCGTAAGGAAGAGGTTCTCAATTCGACTGTATTTTTATTAATGTTTGTTACCTTAGAACTTTTGACTGGGTGAACCGATTTTGATGTGCCTCCCGTGCTTTTTTTTATTGGAAAGGATACACTTCAAGGGAACTTTGATGAGAATTTGGTTACGTTCTGATTGTGCGATCCGGTTGAAGTTGGTTTTATTAGTTAAAAATTATAATTCTTAAACTACTTACTTTCTAATTCCTACAATACATATTGGAACGTCAGCCAATTTTATTTTTTAACCACACACGTTTTCCTACATAGCAAGGTAAATAGAAATAACTGATCGCCAGGACACTCCGTTCTTCATTTAGCGCCCAAATTTGAGATATAATCATATTAAGTGACAAAACTCAACGCCATATTTTGTCTTACCAGAGCAGAAAAAATCACATTTAATCATAATCATTTCCCTCTTTCAATAGGAATCGAATGAACATCCATTTGGTTTACTATAAGACAGAGTCCTACTAGGCTGTTGCCTCCTTTATTTATATAACTTTAATTATAATTAAAATAAGAAGTAGTCGCCATAAAAGGAAGTTAAAAATAATTTATTCTCAATAGTTAGGTTATGCACAATCACGCGCCTGGCACGGTAATATCCGTCTTTGGCGGAAAAGCGCTTCGCAGCTTAACGAAATGAGGTCAGAATGTTGTTGTTATGGTTTTAATATATCGTTTAGATATGTTCCGTGATATGCGATTATATGTTTCTGATAGCTTGGTTGTTATTTTTTTAGTTTCACGCTATATCCCGCATATGGCAGGGTAGCCAAAGAGAAACTAGTGTTAAAAGTAGTGAAACTAGTGTTTGTTCAGAGCGAGGAAATGAAAATATGAGTATGAATTTTGAACTCACAGACGCGAATAGAGTCAGACGCTGTCTGAAAAGAATGAAAAGGCCTACGAATTTGTTAGAATAATATAAATCTCATAAAATCCAATCTAAACATTGTAACTTACATGAACAACTTCAAATATATTAAAAAAATGTACAGTTTGTTCTATCCCATTCAATACAAATAACGATTGTCGTTAAATGTAACAAATTAAAGGTAATATAACAAAGAGACCATTACTTCGACTACTCTACTAAGTATAGGGGTCACGAAAAGTGGGCTTGAATAATTTAGGAACATTTATCAAAACGTGAAAGTAAGGAAACGAATCGGGTATACGAAATATAAAGTATGTATTAAAAGCTGCCTTACTAACTCAACACATCACTCAACATCGACATTAGAGTGAAGAAATGAAAATATAAATATTCTTTCGCGTGAGTATCGAACCCACAACCAGTCGCGTTTACAGCTACTCGTACGTTAGCATTTACACGCTTGTGTCTCTGCGCTACGACTGGCCTCTAATAATAAAAATATAAATTTAATAAATAAATTTAAAAACAATGCCGTGTCAGTAACATAAGTATCCGTATTATACAAGTCCCCTCCAGCCTCCCTCCATATATAAAGAGTGACTGTTCCCTGAGTTGGAAAATATTAGCTAATACATATCCTACCCTCTTTCTTTGTTTTGTGAAGTTTGTAAATAAAAACATATAAGTAGATACTGCTACACCGAATGAACTTAACAGTGCGTTTTAACCTTTTACCTATTACATATAATAAGCTTTCATTTAACTAAATTTGTACTTCTAACTAAATTTATCTCGAGATATTAGTTTCAGGTCCCCATTGTTACCCATGAAGAAGGACAAAGCGTACATAATCATGGTTGATGAGGGTATTAATCCAGAATAGATTTACTAAGATTGACATTGGTTTGATAAATATTCTTCGTTGAAATTCAAGTGAAATTCAAAGTTACTTAAAAAACAATTTTGAACCTGCTACGATTAACGCTAAAAACGTGAAGTTTTGGGTTCCAATATCGTTCAGGGGAAGAGTTTTTCCCGCTCTGGCAAATGAGTGGAAAAGAAAGAATTGGGTGGAAAGTGGAAAATATAACTATATTATATACTATAAGAAACTTCTTATCACACATATTTGCTACAAAAATTACGAAAAAATGAATTAAGGTTGTTTAAAAATAACTAAATAACTTATATTTCTTAAAATAACAAAAACTAAAAAATCGCGCATAGTACATAGCTTAGTTTTATAGACGTAATAATAATTTATTTGGCAAATAAATGAGCTGTTATTGAAGTTTTAAGTATTCCAAGTTTATGCAAGTTCAACTGATTTATAGTCTTGAACTGAAATAAATTAATTAAACGAAGGAAAATTATAAGTGTTAAATGTAATAAAATTTTTAAAACTAGCCGTCTGAAGTCTAAAATAACTAAAAAAATGTATTAAAATATGTGGAGGTAAAATGTATACATATCATCAATTTTAAAAATACAACTAAATCCAATTTTCTATTTCGTTTATCAATCATTTGAATATGGTATTTCCTAACCTCCTAAGACCTAATTTTAATTTAGAAAAATTAAAACGTAATATAATCAATTGAAGTTTTTAATTTATATAAGAAAACAGACTTTATCAAACAAATCAAAAACTCTAATAGCCTAGTATATTAAAGTATAAGTATATATCTAAGTTATATGAAAGAACAGTAGTAAATGAAATAAAATTCTTGAAAGTAGAATAGGTATAACCAGAATATTAAATTGAAGTAATCATATGAAGCAAATATATACAAAGACAGCCACGAGAGTGGAGAACAAAAACTGAAGTACTTCTCCATTCCAGAGTCCCCGGTAAGCGTACTGAAACTATCCTTGAGGGATAAAACAATATTCATGATATTGTTTTTGTGTCACATGCGGTCTTATTTGTCTTTGTGGGGTGGATGGGTATTACATATGATATTTCTCTTGAAACTTTCAGTTAAACTTTAAGTTAGTCCGTTGTGTTGGTAAATATGGAAATAAATAAAAAATACTTTTTTTTTCATATAGCAGGGTACGCAGAGGCAGGAACCTATTGATATGGCGTGCCGTTCTCCACTTGAGGCATTACCACCAAACTAGTACCAGAACAAAGCTAATAACTTATATTTCCGGGTGGAAATCGAACCCGGTCGCGTTACAGTCACACCCCATGCGCCACGATAGCCTTTTTTTATTTCTTTAAAATATATTTTATTCTATAAAAGAATAGAAGAGTCAACTTTGTACATACATATATCGCGTAGTTCAAGCGAAGCCGCGGGCTGATTGCTCCTTGCAAGCCTCCTAATTAAATATAACTAAGCCATTTCATAACAACGAGAATAGAGGAGTGCTCATTTTGTTCACCACTTTTATCATTTCAGAATTCTTAATAAAGAAATTACACTTAATATATTCAATGAACAATTTCTTCGACCTTTATCGAACAAGAAAACAACATTTATATTCTTGTAGAAATTTTATCTAACAATTCACAAACTTAAATATTTATTTTCCAATTACGTGCAAATTCAATACTAGAACAAGCAAAGTTAATAAAGCTGCTTAAAATACAAATAAGTATATATTTCTGTTAATTGTAGTTAAAAATATTTGCCAAAAAACTATGTATAGAAAAATATTACAATTTTGTCTTAGAAATAATGTTTCGCTAGCTTTTCTCCATCATTTTCCTAGTACCATATTAAGACATATGATTTTTATTAAAACAACGTCATGTCGTGAATTTACGACCCACTCACTGTGACAATATATGTACATAATACATTTTATTACATTCACACGCTATAAACTTTCCAAGAGTGTGGTACTCGTAAATTATGCTATGTACGAGTATGTGCATCTCCTTTGTTCTTGATATTAAATATCGATGGAATCTACATACTAAACTAAATAAAAAATTGTGGTTTTACCGAGAAATAAAGCAGTCTCTATTTTTTACAAATCGATTTCACTTTTTCAGTGGTGGAACTGAACGCCACGCTTCTGTTTTATTTTCATTTCCTCTCTCTTATCGCGGTGTTGAGTTCCACCAGGTTGAAGGAGACCAACGGAGTGTAATAGCACTGGGTTCCCTTTGTCTATCCTGCTTTATGACGAAGATAAATTGAAAAGTAAAAATACGAAAGAATTCTTACTAGATACTTAAATAAAACTCAAAGCAACTACACTTTAACGTTAGTTTTACGGACGAAACAAAGTTTCCTTATCGTATTCACGACATATTCCTCATATCCAATTATTCTTGCTGAAGGGTCCAATTTGACAAATTATTGTCAATCCACTTCACGAGTCTTATTTGTTCCAATGAAGGCTAGTGCTTTGTTTTGTAGGAACCCTAAAATTTGAATGGGAATAGTTTAACTCAGGACCTAAGTGTTAATAGGACGGCCGCCAATTATGAAATATTCAAATAGTTTGTACTAAATATAAGTTTTAGACAGACATATATTAAATTACAAAAATAATCATCAATATGTAATTGCTTTTACGTTATATTAATAAATTAATAGTAAATATATTATACATATTTATCTAATTTGTACTATACAAATGGTAAAGTGGTGAGAAACATTACACACGTTTCTTCAAATACCAAAAGCGACAAAGTATAACCAAAAAAGTATTATTGTTACGGTTCTTGATTCAATCCTCAATCGTCGTTTCCTCGCTCTGGTACCGAGGCAAACCGTACCGTTAAGTAAAATTGAGTGAACACGCAACGCCTCAAGAATCAGGTGGGAAGGTGAGATACAGAAGTATCTTAATGAGAAACGAAGTGTGAGAGATCCTGGGAACCTAGTGCTTAACACTAGGTTCCAGCTTAGGCAGAGCTTAAGCTGCTATACTGCGTGTATATACCTAGTGTACCTTATACTTAAACATTAAGTTGCTTATTTGATATTTTTGACATTTGTAATTCCACACTTAGGAAAAAAAATATTATTTAGAAAACGTATAACTTTTTTAGAGGCGCGGGTTTAAATCCCGCTTCGTTCAATTTTTTATACGTTTTCCTAATAACTATTTTTCTTTATTGGAGTTGCACGTGTTTAAATATTATTACATTTTATAGCATTTCATAAGTCAAAAAGCATATAATGCCGAGCTTTAAAGACCCTCACTCATCCACACTACGTCTCTTAACTACCAACTAACTTTAAAGTGCTAGAGAAATTAAATTGCTAGAAAGAAACGAGAACTTCTTTGAATTAAATTTTCCTTTACTCTAAAGTAAAAATTAATAATTATGTATATGTATTCATATATATATTTCTTAAATTCATGTATATAGGAAGATGTATTATTATTATATTTATTTTATTATAATTATATAAGAAACATTTTATTTATTTTATACATAAGGCCCGGTGGCGCAGGGGTATGACTGTAAACAGGATGGTTGTTAGTTCGTACACTCAGTCGACCAGTCCTTCACTATCCCGCTTCGCGAAACACGCAATTTCTCGAACCTGCCCGATCTGTTATGCGGGAAAAAACGTGAAATTCCTATAACATTCATTTTGCTTTATCGCCTTAATAAACTTATCCACTCGCTTAACAACAACTAAAATATAATAGCGAAAAGTTCGAAACTTTGAAGCTATGTTTTCTTACTTAATTTAATTTTAGTTGTAACGTAAGGCCTTTATCCGTTAAGCTGTTGGTATTAATATTGTTTTAGACTATAGACTTGAAAGTGTGAGATTCTACTTATTTCACTTATTTTATTCTTACTTTTATTGATATTATTTCGTAGTAGGGAGATCGTTTTGTTTTTTGCCATATTTTATCATGCCTTGCGCTTGGAGGCAGTTTCATTAAAAACGAAATTGTAAATGTTCCTAACTTTTCGCTTCAAAAAGTTATCACACATACGGTATGAGATTTTCGTGATAGGCTTGAAAAAATAATGGCATTTTAATTTTATTAGGAAACATTTGTAGCGAAAGTGTGAGGAAAATATCGATTACATAGATATATAATAGTAGTAACTTGACTTAATTGACTTGTCGTTGTTGTGATTAAAAACGGCGTCCGGTTATAGGTTCGTTACCCACTCGACTCAACACATCAATGAGTGGCGGAAGCCAACGGACGTTACCAGAGCGAGAAAATGAAAATATAAAATATTTAATTTGATCGAGTGGGGACTGAACCCACAACCTGTCGCGCTTACAGTCGCACGCACATAATATATGCTAAATATAATAATGATAATAAAAAATTAACAGAATTTAAATTATTACACTTTTGCCAATTATAACAATGTTAGCTCTAACTAAGCTAATCTTCTATGACTTGAAACTTTGCGGTGAGCGCGAAGCTAAGACTTCTGTAAGTACTGCCGAGTGCAGACCGTCGTCAACTCCCTTTTGTCACATAACGTGGTTCATGACATTTGCTACTTATATTTGTATAGTGTTTCTAGCTTTTGACATTGTTTATATAGTTTATAGTTTCGCCTAGAACGTGGCTTTCCATATTCCTTGGATAATAAAACCGTCCAAGTGCGAGTCGAACTCGTCCACGTAGTGTTCCGTACTAATTTCTTGAACATTTATTAAACACATATATAATTTCTTCGACTTCTTCGGAAACATGGGAAAATTGTACATTGTCTAAAATTTATTTCCACCAATTCTTCTTAAAAAACATTACATTTGTGGACATTTTATTATATAAAAAAAGACTTTCAAATAATACCTTCATTTGTTAATTGTATCAGTTCAAACACACAACCTTAAAGGAGTTTGTTAAAATTGAAACGTGTTCTTTGCTTATAACTTTGTTTGTTTTGGTATACCCTGAGGGCTTTTCAAAATAAAGGGCCTAACAAGATTTACATTCTTCGAGGTTGTTATGTTAACATTCTTTTACGTATAAGAAGATTTTCTTGATTATGTTTTGATTTAATTTTCCGACTTCAACATTAAGTAAGTATTTTATTTAAATGGTAAAAACACAAAGACTTTCTTTAAAAGTTGTGGTCGTTAGAATAAATAAAATATAATACTCTCTTCTCTTCTCTTTGAGCCATAGTCACTTACGCTTTTATAAAACAAATGAAAACCACGACCCCAGTTTAGGAAATATTCGGAACTACTAAACAAATTCGCAATTAGGCATTTAATTGTAATAAAGAAAATATATTTAATCGTAACTAATTTCAAATTAATTTAATTAGAATAATAGATAATGTGTCACTTAGTTAATAATAATGCATACAGTAAATAAAGGATAAAATACTGTGAAACCCTCTAAGCAACGTTGCTCAGCTATTTTATTATTTGTAAACTTTTATTATAAGGTAACTGTAGATAACTTTTGATTGTGTCGTCTGGAAGTAATAAATTACACTCCTCTATAGCAAGGGTTTTAGTAGAACTACTTTGTTGGAAAAACATCTAAAAATACTATGAATTTTATGAATATGAATGAATACAATATTTAAATATTTTTTAAAGTAAAAAAAAACATCTTTAGAAACGTATAAAATTAGATGATACAATTTTTGAAGTTTTATAAAGACAAAAACTTATAGATCCACTATAATTTCCTATGTGTTTTGAATATTATTATTCATATTTAGAAACGTGAAAATCTGAAAACGGGAATCGACTCCGTAACCTCATGGAAACACTTCAAGCGTACTAAATAGGAAATGAAGCCATACTTTTTAAATAAGCAACATCGAAAGTTGTTAGCATCCAGATTATTCCATGTCATTGCTCCAAGTCCAGTCCATTCTAGATATTAAAAAAACATTAAAAAATCATAACAAATGCTAGTGAACCCAAAAGTTTTTGCCTCCATAAAACTTTCAAATATTTTTATCTATCTCAACGACCGTAAAATATGTTGTATGAAATTCGGAAACAGCGTAACAATCTTGTATCGCATTAAAAACTAACAAAACGGTATAACGTTTGTATCAGCCAGACGATCTGGGAGGTTTACAACCTCAGAATTTAGTACAGTATTCACACTGTGAGGTTATAATGTAACCTTTATATTACTATAGTAGGGTCGGCAAAGGGAAACCTAGTGTTAAAACACACCGTTCCCCACTTTCCGCCGAATTTTTCGGGCCATTGTATGTTGTGTGGCGGAACACCACCCCAAAATTTTGCCTTGGCGCCAGAGCGAAGAAATGAAAATATTAATAAATCTATCATTCCCCCAAGTTGGGATCGAACAAAGTTAATTAAAACTTAAAAAAAAAAGATATTTGATGAATTTATACCACTAATCTGCAACGTAAAAAAAAATTCTTGGAAGTATTAATTTTAATATAAAAATTTTAAAACGCAACATAAAAAATATTTTTAAGTACAAACGCACCCTAAGTCCGACCGTAAAGTGGATTTACATCAAGTTCGCTACAAAATATCCGAGGAATATTAGCCATTAGGTACTGCAATCATTTCGAGCCACAAACTTTATTAGGCCCCGGCTACTTTCATATTCCGTTTATCTTTAGTTCAAATGAAATATTAAATTTACAGCTACAACTTAAAACGTTATTAATAATTAATTGTTCTAGATTGGATTATGGTCTAGCTATAAACAGCCTTTCGTCACTTGACGTACCAGACCAATATGGCATACAAGTGACACTCCTTGGCACTTGTAAAGTATATCTTTCAAAAAATAAATTACTGGGAACTATAATATACTAAAAAAACTACAGGAACATTCTTACTTTTATTTTAATTATACATAATCTCTTCTTCTTCTTCTTAATGTGTAATTGTGCACAATAAAGTGTAAATAAATAAATAAATTAATATCAAGAATGGTAATTGGATTTTATAGCTTATAAAATGCGCAATACCTCAAGAATTAGGCGGAAAGTGCATAGCAGTGTGTTAAAGGGCACGGAATGATACTAGGTTCCCAGGTTCCCATTGCCTATACTGCTATGTGCAGGATACAGCCTGACCGAGAGACAAGAAAATAAATCTTGTCGAAAACATGAGAACACAATCATCTTTTAAGCCACCGTGAAATTCCCCTGAAAGTAAATTTTAAATCCAGCCATATACACAAAATGTATAAACAAAGCAAGAAATCTGATGAATTATCTTCAACATGTCCAGAATAAGATTTCTTAAGAAGCTTTAGTACTTTACGCTTATCGGATCACGAGGAGATGCTGTTAGATGACGGATTAAGGTATTATATCGGATTCATGTATGTCACGGCTTAATCAAATGGACGTACAAACGAATGTTTTGCTTGTATATGTAAAAGTAATGTTAAAATAATATAAAAATACGTTATAATAAAGAAGATTATACGACGTTTGTGAATTCGATTCTCGGGGGAATAAATTATTTGCATTCTGCCATTGCAGTCTCGCAATGTCTCGAGACGCAAAGGGTGGAACGGAGTGTCTTAACAATAAGTTTCCTCTGCTTATCCTGTTAAAGCTGCGAAGAAAAAGGAGAAACTTAATGAATATAAGTATACTGTAAAGAAATCAAACACCTCGAGGCTTTTACAGAACTTATATTTCTTCCGGGGCTAAATACCATTAGGCTTGTACAATTTATATCACAGGACTTTTACAGAACTTATACTTCTTCCAGGGCTAGATACCATTAGGCTTGTACAATGTATATCTTAAATTATAATACAATATTTTATTCTAGAGGACCACTTTCCTCTTCAGCTCCAAATCTAATAATGCGCATCAGAATTTTCAACACATCAAGCGTCGCGCTAGTTCTATGTATAAATTTTCAAATATATCTTTTTATTAAACAAAGAGGTTGATTTACATTTTTCTATAACAAATTATCGTAAATATAAAAACTATTTATATAAAATCATTACAATACTATAAAAAAAAGTTTTCCAGTTATCAGTTCGTAATATAGTGTTAAAACATATTTGGCCAGCTTTGTTTTGCAAATTTTCTTTACCTTGGTGTCAATCAATAATGACGCTACAAAAAAAACTAAACTGGTTAACAACAATCTAATAAGCAAAGAAAAGGTCAATATCAATTCGCAGAGACAGCATTTTCTCTCCAGTTAAATGTTTTTAATAAAAAAATACGAAGTCTCTCAAAATATTTTTGTTCGTGGCTAACTGAATTGCGAATGCTAAATTGTTTTTATTTAAAAATTCAATTTACAGCATCTCCCGGTACAGAAGTTAATTTTTATCTTTATCTTTCTTTCATAATTAATTCTTTTTTGTGTTTGACGTTGAATTATGTTATGAAAATATTGTATTACAACCTTTTTTAAACCGCAACTTGATTTTTGTGGACTAAGAAAACGTACAATTTAATATTTCCAGTGCTCTGTGGTCTCTTTTCTATGGTCAGTAGTTACGACTGTGTATTGTCTGTCAGTCAATTGAATAGCACCAGAAAAGGATTTATTTCCTCGGTTTGTTTCGCAAATAGCAGTGTAAGCAGAGAGAACTCACTGTGATCATTAAATGAAAAAACGTCTTAATCCAACCAATGTATAATATACTTATATACTTTTTTATATACTAAATTTTAAGAACAACTTCAAGTTTTATTTCTAAACACTATTAGAGATCACAAAAATAAAATTATTAATGTAGGTATTTCCTATATAAAATTTATACCTATATAAAGCATTTTAAAATACATTGTGATACAGTGCAACTGTCTCTTTACTAACAAAACACTTGAAACAAAGTGAAATTGGTTCCCTGAAGGAAATCGTAAATGTTAAATGGCTACTATAAGTTTCAAGTTTGTATCTAGACGAACATTTATGGACGGAATAGAAGGAAGTTGCAGAAATTATATTTTCGCAAGCTTATAGATTTTGTCTGAATGGGAACGTAGTGTCGTAACACTAGGTTCCCAAGTTCCCTCTGTTTACCCCCGCTGCATCCCTGCCATGTATGGGATGCAGCGTGAAGGGACTGCTATGATAAAAAGGTGTATAAAGGAAAATTATGTAATATTTAGTGTTCTGTACCTCAAAAAAAATTAAACCCTTACAGGGTCACTTTGTTCTCTGTCTGTCTATATCTGTTCGTCTGTCAAGACTATATATCTCAAGATCACGTAGTCAAAAGATTAACAAAAGGCGTTTTATTTTACAACAATAATTTTATTAAATATTTTGTTTGAAAAAATCACTTTTACATTTTTGGCAAAATCTCTTTTGTTTTAATTGTATTAGGTTTTTACAGAGTAGTTAAAATTGTGCTTTCATTTAAAGTGGTGATGACAAAAACTATATATATAATTACACACGTAAAAAAAATAAGCGAGGTAATGAGAACCGATAGTAGAAGTTTCCTTCTAAAGCTATAATTTAAAATAGCACGAGCACGGTTTTTCAATATTTTAAAAATACATTGGCTTTCAAATTGTTATTTTTATTGATGGAACTATGCGTCTTATTGTGTTTTTATGCTTAAAGAGTTTCTCTTAAAATAACTTTTCATTTATTTAAGTTGCCAATACCATACGTTTGAATATAAAACAATTGAATAATTGAGGGCGTCGTTTCGCAGAAGCACAAGCGTGCCCGCCTCTATAAACGCAACGATTGTGGGTTCGAACATTGACCCGCTTTGGGGAATGATATTCTTAATATTTTCAATTCTTCCGTTCAATAGAGTTCTGCCACTTAACATGCAATGCCTTGAAACGGAGTTTTATATCACTAGGTTCCACGGTTTCTCTCTCTCTCTGCTATGTGCAAGATACAGCAGCAGTAAAGCTAATAATTAAAATATTTTTTTAAATTAAAGATTTACGAATGTAGAGTAGGTACTTGTTTACAATCAAATTCATTAATTATTACCAGTATTTCAATATATTCCTCTATTTTATATAAACAATAAAGGAAGACACGAATAGAAAATTCGCTTTGCGGTTATGATAGCCATCTTCCCCAGTTAAAACTATAAAATTCAAATATGCACGTCTTGATATACGATTTCTCATTTCACTGCTCTCGTTCTCGTGGGGTTTGCGATAGGTATTACTTTCATCAGAACATATTTTCTTATATACTGGTGCTAAAAAATATTTTATCTGGTAAATTTTGACATTTGTTTACAAAATATGACTAAAACACGTTTTAAAGATACTCCATCAACTTAATTGATCCGATATCGGCTTATCTCTTTATTCCGACCTGAGGTGATTACAGATATTCAAATTTCCAAAGGGACCAACCATTAAGAGGCTTAAAATTTGGAAGTAAAATAAAAGGAAAACTTGGGTACCTTGAGAGGACAAATTACAAAATACTTTTATCTTGGAACAAAACTTAGGCCTTAACTACACTAAATGATAATAGTGAGTACCGTTCGTGAATATCAACGTTATGTTAAATTTGAAAATACCTATTTTGGAATTTAAATTATATAACTAGGATATAATAAGAAATTGAAAGAAGTCTTTGTGTACAAAATCTAGAAATCTTTGAATTATAAACATCTTCTTAATCAAGAAATCTTTTAATTACCTCCTTAGATTGTGCGTACACAGATGTCTTATTCAGTAATATGTAAATAATTTTAACACAATGTCATGGGTTTTACAAATTTTATAGGCACCTTATACTTTTTAAAATTTTTAAAATATTAATAAAAATTATAACGGGATTTTTTTTCAGGTTAATAACATAAATGACTAACCCAAAAAATACTGAGTTATTTTTTAAAATACATGTTTATTTCCTAAATTACAAGAAAAATGGAAAACACAATAATGTAAAACGTAACAAATATACGAGTAGGTTCGCCAAGGATCGTATTTTCTGAAAAATCCATTTCCACCATTTGTTGAAAGCTATCTTTACTATCACGTGCTTTATATAGGAAATAATTTAACAAACGTCCATAAAAGTGTCATCTCAAATACTCGTATTTTAACGTTACGACAGTTTCACGCTCCAGTAGTTTTACAGTTGTTTTAGTACAATGGCAGTACACGCTTTTAGTGTCTAATTCGTTTTTGGACCTATTTCTGTTCTAATCTATACTTCTTTATTTAAAATATACTAGTAATATTATGAAGTTACACAATTTGTTCAGTTGAACGCGCTTATCTCAGGAACTAGGTTAAAATTTTAAAATATTTTTTTTTGACCCTGAGTTTCTCGTAGGAATTTCGGGAAATTTTCTGTTGTTACACTTAGGCTTCGCCGGCCAGTAGTCTTAATGCGTTAAGTGAGTCACTTAGTAATAGACATTTTATATATAAGTAGCACCCGCGTCTTCGCTTGATTGAACTAAATTATTATTTATTAAATAAACTGAATTGTATTTCTGTGCTTGACAAAACTTTGACAAAGCGGCAAAGCTGCAGCTTTTACCTCCTGCTAGTTTTTTTATATATTATCCCGCATAAAGCAGGGTAAGCAAAGGGAACCTATGGACCTTATGGTAAGACTCAACTCCGTTCCCCATTAAGACATTACGTTACTTATGAACTGACTTGTTCTAGTATCTTTATTCTAAATTCTGATCTAGGACAAAAACAAAATAAATTATTTGTTACGTTTATGTTCTGCAAAAAGCCAGTTCTTGAACTCAGGTCCTTTTGGCCCCATATAAGATACTTTACTTATTGTAATACAATATTTTTTTTAAATATCGTATTCAGATGTTCTATTCTCATAAGGGTAACGTCTAGACGTCGTACGTTTCAACAACATCACATATTTAAACTGGCTGAGACACTTTTTTAAATAAAACGTCTGCTATAAAAATACACCTGCTGTTTTTAGAGTATAAAATTGAAGAAATTGGTTTGTTTAAGCCATATGGTAATTCTAATGTAGATTTTTATACGCTCACATTTCGTAGCTTCACAAAGAGAACTAAGCGTTCTCTTAAAAATTTTGAAGCTGTGGCGAATTTTCATATTTTTATACTGTAGTTAGTTTTGCCGCCCTTTAATTGACAATTTGTAGGTTATTGCTAGAATCTAACGAATTCACATGTGTGTGTGATCTCATATTTGATTATGTAATCTAATGTGTGAGTGTGTAATGGCATGTATGAATCTGTGATCATTTCTGTGGATGTGTGTTCATATTCGCATTCTCATATTCGTTTCGCTTGCTGTAATATAAAAAAAACTAAAAAACACTTTGAAGAACAACAATGAAGAACAACAATTCTTATCATATTTCAAGTACTTATTACTCCAAGATTCAGTTATTAGTAAATATTTCAACTTACACTTGTAAAACGTCGAAACTATAAAAAAATAATAACAACCAGTGACTCCATATATAAAAATACCATTGTCTTCACCTTGACAGGGGTGGACATCCAATATAACAACAAAACATCAAAGATAACTAACAAAAACAACATTGTTTGAATGAACATTCATTCATTAATATGTGATTGATATAAATCTAAATTGATCACGGCCATTAACATAGTTAATGAGCGCGTCCTTATGTACAAACAAACAAGCCTTGCGTCTTGATTGATCGTGCCAACACTAGTTAAGTGCTTTTGGCTTAATTATTTAAGTAAAGTATGTAAAATATACTTATTATATTATAGATATATACTTAGCGTGATGGCGTCACACCATGGTGGTGGGGATGGAACTAATTGAATGTAAGAGTTGTGGTTTCGAAAAATAAAAAGAAACTCCGTCGTGAAGCAGGCATATAAGCGTGTGACTGTTAACGTGACGGTTATAGGTTCGATTCCCACTCAGGATATCATCTTTTTGTTTCTCTCATAATTTAAGTAACAAATTTTGCAGAATATTCGTTATTGTGACATTGTGACATACATATAGTCATGACATGGGCTCGCAGACTTTTTTCTTAATTAGTATAAAAAATCGTAAAAAAACATTATACGATAAATAAATCCACAGAGATTATAAAAATAATTCAGTTTTAAAAATATTTTAATTATTTTTGACAATCGATTAAGAAAGTATTGAAGCACGTCTGAGCCCAATGAGGGGTGTAAAAGGGGCTGGCCATCATCCGGCATCATGAATATTAATGAAAACATAAATGATGTTTCCGGACCTTTATTAACATCGGGACCAATTAAATTAAAATGTATTTTTAACATAAAATTAGTACTCTATGTTCCATTGTGCAAATAAAAGATGGGTTCTTAATTAGGTCCTTTTCGTATCCAACCACCATGGTATTATGTCATAAACACAATAAAAACTTCTTAAGATAATTTCTCAGAGATTCAATCGAAAAGTATCGTTTGCCTAAGCCTACATACATTTTAAAAATCTTTAAATAATAAATCTATAACTCCCTAATTTAAATTAATTACAATTAAATTACAAAAAGATGTCGATTTTTTAGATTTTATAGGTCTTACAACATACTATGTTTTTTGTAGTGCATTTTGTAGTTAATAGTTAACAGCACATAGCAGGCTAGGCTGAGGGAACCTGGGAGCATAGAATTAATACAGTCCAATTTCATTACGCGCTCCGATTCCCCAGTTTCCGCCGAATAATCGAGGCGTTGCATGTTCAGTGGTGGAAGTGAACAAAATATTTGATATCTTCGTGTGGGAATCGAACCCACAACCGTCCCCTCGCGGCCTTGGACCACGACGACCTCTTAAAAACTATTATAGAAATATAAACATTTTATAGAAATATAATTATTTACCAAAACAAATTTGATCCTAAAAAACTTAGGTAACCCACTTAAAAAGATAAATAAATATGTCTAAAAAAGTTACATAATTGTACTCAAAAATAACTTTATCTTCAAATCGAATAACCCTAATGTGTAACTTTAAGGAGGCCGCAAGCGCAACGCTAAATATCTTTAACTTCGCTAAACTTCCTAATTCAACGTGAACATTAATTAAAGTACGGAACTTCGGATTATATAATGTGTAATGAATAATAATTAACTCTGTTTAAAGGCTTATAATTATTTAATGACTCATAACCTCAAATTTTGCGTTAAATGCGCAACTTTACGTATCTTTTTTTTGCTTCACGCAGTATCCCGCACATAGCGGGGTAGGTAGATGGAATTGAGGAACCTAGTGTTAAGACACACCATTCCCATTAAGGCACTTCCGTTTCCCACTTTCCGCTAAGTTCTGGAAGCATTACGTGTTGAGTGGCGGAACTTAACGCCGTTTCTTGCCTTGTTACCAGAGCAAAGGAAAATATTATTATAAATATTTCATGGCAAAATATCTAAAAGCATTTATTGAGTCGTAGATTCATTAAAAGTAATTATGAAAACGCACGACACGAAAACGTAAATATTAATATCTATAATTATATTACATGTATATATAAAATATTTATTTATACATGTATGTATAACTATAAAATTTTAATAGAATAACTAAAATAAAATGGTGTTAAAATTACATATTAGACAATATGTTTAGATTTTTAATAAACGTCAGGCTAAATCCATCCAATTATTAAGTTTACATTAAATTGTAATCTACTGGTCTCATGAATAATAATTTTATCCTCAAAATTCAATCAACAATGGAATGATAGGAACATTTCACCACCATTCAATATTATTTGCGTTCGAATATTATGGAAATTACGCGAGTTCTATATTTTATTTATTTATATATAGTTTCATTGTAAAATTGAATAATTTAAAATTATTTAATAGAAATTTGTATTCATAATTGCTCTATTTATAATCAAATAAAAAACATCAAAAATGACAATTTTGAATAAATAAGCGGCTTTTTTCAAGAAATTGGGAATTTTCTTAACTCTATCCCATACCATACCTGAATAGACATAAAACATCGGACGCCAAACGTTACAGTAACGACATACCTCTTTCGCCTCGTCCAATGTCGTTAACCTCTTCATATATATCATAAGGGATATTCATGTGCCTTTTTAGTACCTTATTTAGTATTATTATTCATCGAAAGTCAATCAAACGAAAGATCTTATCTATATATATAAAATCGAAAGGTCACTCACTCATCACGAAATCTCAGAAACTACATGTGCTAGGAATCTGAAATTTTGCATAGGAGTTACTTATAGGACGTAGGTGCTCGCTAAGACGGGAATTTGCAATATTCGACTTCTAAGGGGTTGTTTTTAGGGTTGAAAGTTTGTATGAAACTTCGTTACTACAAATGCTAGGAGTCTCAAATTTTGCATGGACGTCACTAGGACGTAGCCATGGAGACAGAAATTAATAATAACATAGTTCGCGCGGGTGAAACCGCGAGCGGGCCGCTAGTCCTTTATATATTTACGTTTATATATTTATTATTTGGATATTTTTGTATGTTAACGTTACATAGAAGTAAAAACTGTGACCTTTAATCACAGTTTTTTTAAATAGAGCCGGCATTCTTTACCATAAGAGTTAATTATTAGCATAGAAATGAATTATTTGTATAAACTTAACAAGAAAAGCAGAATTCCGAACATCGGGTTACATCGATAAATGGAACACTTAATTAAATTGCTAAAACATCTTATCGAAGCTTATTTCGTCCTGTCAAGCTCTTTGTTACTCCAGTAAAATTATAAAGGAAAAATTATATACTACTATACTACCTTTTTTGATAATTATGCCTCATAAGTCCAATTTTGTATTAAACTAGCGTATACTGACATAACAAATAATAACTGTCAATTAACATAAATGTGGTGCTTAAAACACATGCAAATTACATATTTGCAAACTGAACTAATAATATTTTATGTTAAATGTTTATGAATTACAACAACTATTTATTATGAATAATTACATAGCTATTGATTAATTTTGATGCTCTACACTTGTATAGAACAAATATTTCAGTATTTGGTTATGCTCTACTGCATTGCGTAATAATTGTGGTATTACACGCCAAGTTATTATTGTTTTTTTGTAGCTATACGGCCTGTAGTATTCCACATAAAGCAGAATAGGCTTAGGGTAGTGTTAAGACACTCTATTCTCCAATTTTCGAGACATTTCGTAAGTCAACAACGCACTCTTTACCAAAGAAAATGAAAATAATTAATTTCCCCGAATGGAAATCGGACACACACAACCATCAGAGGTAATGTCGGTGCACCACGGTGGCCTCTATTATATTTTTACTTATTACATTTAGATTTGCTTACTTTTTTATATTAAACCCTTTTTCATCTTTATCCACATCCAGAAAAAGCAAACATGTAATTTATTTAAGTACAGATGTAATTTTAATTCACAAAATATAATTCAATATACAATTTGGATTTACATTAACAAACATATTATTCCAATTGAAACGCTTATTTTCATTGAATATGCTAAAAATGCGAAAATTTATTTCAAAAGATATATCCTGAAAATATCCTCAAAAGAAGCTTACACTGAATTCCTAGGATAAACCGCGTGGATTTCATTTCTTACAGCCTCCTATTTATAAAGATTATTATAGACGGTCTGAAATATATTGACTTTGAGACAGACGTTGAAAGGGACTTAAATTGTTACATTTAAATGAAAAACTTTTTTGGGACTCTCTTGAAGATTAAGCTTTATTTAGTCACTTATTATAATTCTAGCGACCGATCCCTACTTTGTTTGAGATAATTACTTTTATGAAGTTTTGAATAAGATCTGATAAGTAGATAATTGTGTAAAAATATTTCAAATTGGCCAGATGTCATCTTTCTTGATCTTTCAAAGATTTAACAATTAAATTAATGTTATTTACTTCTTTTTAATCCTGTTACTTCTTTATTACTTCCTTCTTTGTTCATCTATCTATTCTTAATATATTTAAATATAAAGAAACGTTTCAATTTTGATATGGTAATCAATAAGTAAATCTACATTATTCATTCTTTTTCTATTTCAATATGATTAAGATAATAATTTAAAATATTTCACATAATGTTATGTACCATTAACAGAGTTAATTCTATTTAAGAAAAAGAAGGATTTTATTTAAGACATGCTATGCGAGACGAAGGTAAGTTAAATGAAAAACGAATAACCTGAACGTTCTCATCGCTTACATAAAAGCTTAATATCTTTCAGTGTAATACCCGGAGGAGATTAAAAATAAAAATGCCTTACAGTTCAATACAAATTCAGACAAAGGATTTTTTGCCTTTTATAGTAGACTAGTGGACGCGCGCAGCTTCGCTTGCGTATTTAAGGGTGAATTCTAATAACCCATGAAACATGTGTTCAATGAAATATTTTTAAGAGTCTAAATTTCAAATTTTATAAAAATCGGTTGCGATTTAAAGATTTTTCCATAAAAACTTTCAACCCCTTATTTGTACCCTTAGAGGGAGAATTCTAGAAACGATGAAACATGTGTTCAATTATATACTTTTAAAAATCTAAATTTCAAATTTTATAAAAATCGGTGCCGATTTTATTTTTTTTCCATACAAACTTTGAACCCCTATTTTACCCCTTTAGGGTTAAAATTTTTCAAAATCCCTTCTTAGTGGATGTCCAGATTACGAAAGTAAACATCTGTCGAAATTTCATGTTTCCACCATCAGCGGTTACGGCTGTGCGTGCGTCTTACCTCAGTCAGTGAGGACAAGTCCTTTTATATATATAGATTTGTTTTAGTACTATTGTAATAACTTATACATTTTTTGTTTTAGTTTCACGTTGTGTCCGCATATATGCAGGGAGGCAAAGGGTATTTAGACATTTCGTTACCCACTTTCTGCCCATTTCGAGACATTGCGTTAAGTAGCTGATCCGGAGCCTCTTTAAATTAATATCAATATATTTTATAAACAACAATAGAAATTGCTTTTTTCTAAAATAGATTAATTAAATCTTTCCAAACCGTAGAAGACCTTAAAAGGAGGGTGAAGATTTAGAACACAATGAAAATAAATTAATCTTAGTAACAGAGGTATGGTATGGTTCTGGTATGCGCTAAAACGAACTCTTCGAGTATTTCTTTTTCTAGTGGTATTTGAATGCAGGTGTTCCTGGATTCAATTTTTTACTATCTGTATACATTATTCATTAATATATTTATAATTTGTTTTCTTTGGTTCTCGTTTTGATAAAAAAAATAATCTCTTACAATTATACTGGCAGTCCTTAAACAATTTCAACTTTGCTTTCCTAAAAAATATTTTTATTTACTTTTTTCATAGCTAGTAAACTAAATATATTTGTATTCCCCAAACAAATAAAATATCATATTTTAAAAATGAAGCAGTAAATATGGATGACGTGATCGATCTCGACCTTCACTGGGTGGAGAAAAATGTAACGTAACACCACATCCAATACAGTAAGTAACTAATAGCTTTGAGACAAGAACGAGCTTAAAGGGTTTTTACTGTCTTGAGTCTCAAGTTACTCTTTCGTTTGCTTGTTATTGCAAAAGATAGAAGGTTCCAATAGTTTATAAATGAACAATTGCGGCAACAGTGACGTAATTGCTTAAGAAAACAAGTTAAATATTTAAATGTATGCAGAAAGACTATTTACTTTGATTGTTTCTAATGAAATATTTTTTAAATGTGCTATAATATAGCGTTATTGTTTCATATAAGCTAAGTTTTCTAGATGCCATGATGATGATGAAATTATAGCGATTTGGTAAGGGCGGGTTTGAGTGGCGGTACTTAAGAGCGCTGTCATATATTGACGGAAAACGACAAGTTAAGTGTATTGATGCTAAGTTCTCTCTAACTGGCCACTCTGCCATTTTGTATGAAAAATGTAACCATATCAATATTAAAACATTTTTTCATTATATTTTGTTAATCTAGTTTGTCTTTGATTTTTTCCGTTTCTGAGATTAGTGTGAAAAAACGCAAGGACAAACAGACAAAACAATTGTTTATCTTTTTTTTTCATCATTTTTTTTTATGAAATGCCACTAATAACGTTTTTTAAAGATATAATATATATCTTCCATGTACACAGCATAGATACAAAACTATAATTTAGTACCAGATTACCAGTTATGACAAAATCGATAGAAAAAGATGAAAAAAGTATGATATTCACACTTAAATTGATATGAAAGTTATTTATGTCTACTGAAAGAGGACGCGAAGCCGCCGTAGATACGAACTAATGACGCCATCCGTCTCTGTCTTTAACACGAAAAAAATGAAATGTAATCCTGCACGTAATGTTACAGCACTTAGGAATGTTTTTAGAAGAAAACGTAGGTAACATTTTAGATTATTTTGTACTTGCTCGTAAATCCCGAGTCAGTCAACTGCAATTGCCATAGATAATTTGAAAAAGTATCTTTACACCTTTTTTTTGAAACCACCCCCAAAAACAAGTTTTTTTTTTTTTATATGGAATAGGCTTGCGTTTGACCGCATCAAGTCTGGTGAGCGTTGATGCGGTCTACGGTGGTGCACGCTTGCCTAGAAAAGTTTTATTAATATTTTGTTAGCTACACCTTTAGACCTGTTGTCAAGACATTTCGTTCCCTTTAAGACACTTCCGTTCCCCATTTTCCGCTGAATTCTAAAAGCATTCCAGTGACTGAACTCAATACCGCGTTTAAATTTCGACTCGATATCTTCAAGCGTTCCTGAGATAAAGGCAGACAGACAGACGGACGGACAACAAAGTGATCTTTTTTCCTTAAAAGGTACGGAACTCTAATTAAACGTTTATAATAGAAACAATAAGTTTAACTTAGATTTACATCTTAAACACTAATTTACTACTATTCAATCTTATGTCAAAGCTTCTATGGAAAAATAAATAATTAAATTAACAAACGAAAATGGAAAAAAGTAATTTAAAGTCCACCAAACACTCTTTTATTTATCCAATTTTTAGTAACTTAGTAATCTATCATGTTGATATTTGATACAAAATATTGAACTCTGATTAACTTTCGACTACAACGGTTATCATCAATCATTTTCATTTTTCAATTGTCTACGTAGAAAATAAACCGATATTTTCAATACAGTTGAAGTATTAATGAAAAAACTCAATCATCGATGAGTTAATTTATCTAATAAATTATATCTATTATCTTATCTTATGAAAAGAAAAGAAAACACTATGGATTGAAAGTGCGCGTCGCAGACATAGAATCTCAAAACAGTGCCTGGGACTTGTGAACCCAGGAAAATCAAATAATGATAATACAAATTACCTACTTCGAATTTTCTTAAAAGATTTAACATTATATTAAAATATTTTGCAATGAAAACCCCCTGTATATTCAACAATATTACAATATTCGATAACTGCGAGAATTCGAAGCATCATAACAAAGGGTTGTAGTTGGCATATTTGAACCATTTAGCCGCTATATCAAAGTCAATACACATGATGTAAGGCATGTAGGGGGAGTAATTAATGTGATGTTATGGGGGTAGTACGTGTATCAACATAATGTGATGTTGTGTTTAATAATAGTAAGGTTAATTTTATTTAATTAATAGTAAAGGTAATTGTAATTTGGTTATCTTTATACAATTTTCCAAATAACAACAAAATATTTTATAACACTTCTTTAATCAGTTCAACCCACACACTGCAGGGTAGGCAGAGAAAACCTAGTGTGAAGACACTCCGTTCCCCACTTTCTGTCGAATTCTGGAGGCATTACGTGTTGAGTGGCAGAACTCAACGCCGCGCTTTGCCTCGACACCAGAGCGAAGAAATGGAAATATAAACTTAAATAATATTTTACTTCCTCGAGTGGGGATCGAACCCACAACCGTCGCGTTACAGTCACACCCTTGTACCGCAGTGCCACGACAGCCTAATTACTTACTTTAATCAGTGCATAATAATTATGCTAACGTCGTAACAAAATTATCCAGTGTTAAAAAAAGTTTAAAAAATATTTAATTTGATTAAGAAAATAAATTTCTTTAACATAAACGAACGAACGACGAAGAAGATACAATGTTATCTCGAAATTTTGGCTCGACACTAATTAATTACAGTCTATTCACCACCAAAAAAGTTCTCTGATAAATGTGGACATCCATTTATTCTCTCTTTATTTAATTTCCTGTGACAAGTTAACGCGAGTGTATTGTGATTTAAGAAATCTATTGAAATAGACAAAAGAAACGGATTCTGTTTCGTAGACGAGAGCTCTCCAAGTGACATCAAAGTGGAGAAGTGATTTCAGATTTTATTACTCAATTCGACATTAGTTTTTAGTGTTTACTGTAATATGATATAAGATTTAGACATTTATATTATTTTTATATTAATGTAATAAACGAAAAAACGAATCCTGAAAATTTGTTTTCGAAATATTTAATTACAATGTGAAACGAGAAACTGTTTTTATTATTTTGATGGGTTTAGTTCTTATCTATTTGTTTAATATTTTTACCAATATTTAGCGCTTTGGATAGAAAAAAATGCGTACTTTTTTCACAATTCTATTCACATGACGTTTAAAAACTTTCAAATTTCTTTCACGCTTACTGAATACATACAAGTAGCATTTTCTGCTGGCAAACACTGTGTGTGCGTGTGTGTGCTGAGTAACGCCAAGTTGAGCCTTGATCAGATAGAGTAATAATGTGTACACATGCTTACTACAAACATTCACCATTATGAGACTCTTCATTATATATAAGCTCCTTATTGTTAAAGTTAGACATCTTGTACCACACAAATAAGCCAATAAGCACATTTAAAAAATTAAAAAATCACTTTCACGCTGTATCCCGCATACAACAGAGGAAACCTACTGTTAAGACACTCCGTTGCCCACTTCCACCTAATTTTTCGAGGCATAGAGTGTTGAGTGGCGGAACTCAACGCTGAGCTTATGCCTTGGTTCTGGAGCGA
Organism: Heliconius cydno galanthus; assembly: GCA_036379175.1. NCBI lineage: Eukaryota > Metazoa > Arthropoda > Insecta > Lepidoptera > Nymphalidae > Heliconius > Heliconius cydno. The sequence continues at coordinate 51,730 of JAKRZM010000009.1, read as the reverse complement.
AGATATGGAAATATTGATAAATAATAATCCTCGGGTGGGGATCGAACCCACAACCGCCGCATTACAGTCATACCTTAGATTAACACATTTGGAGCGGTAATAAAAGATAAGATATAAGATGCCACATTCAAAAAGTACGAATTTAGCGCACTATTAAATGATACCGTAAGCTTATAACGTAGCGCAGCCTTTAAATATAATTTCACGAAATGAAGCAAAATCGCAAATGAACATTGAAAGAAGTAAAAAATAAGAATGAGCTTCATTTTCTTCTCGTTTCTCATTTAACTTTAAATTGTGGCTTTCTACTTGGTTTTATTATAGAGTGCATTATGTGTTAAATGTAGGAGAAAAAATTCTACGTCGGCGTCGGTCAAAGTGGGTGGCACATTTCTCTACAACCTAGTGCTTAAGCTTTTCAGTAACACGTTAAAGCCTTTTGCCATTTTACATTTTGTTTTTCATTTATGTATATAATTTTATCCTTTGAGAATTATAATATCATTAGGCCTGGAATATATCTGGAATATACGTATAACTACTCGTATATCATTGCAGTATTTAATGTAGTTAACTATACTACAGTATAGTGGATATATGTATAGAAAACTATCGTTGCGACAGTTTAGGTAGTGACACTTCTGTTATCAGTTGCGCAACAATGGGTTGAATAGTTCCCTATCGTGTACGAAGATTAGCTTTAATCTGTTGAGACATATGGCTGGTGAGAATGGTTAAAAAAATTAAACATATTAAAATTATAATAAATAATACCTATTTTTAATTTTTTGTCATGAGTTTATTAAGTTAAAGTTAACTTATGTTTAATTATTATTTTTTTGTACTTAGGTTCCATATCAAAATTGAAAAGAAATTTTAAACCTTAGATTCTCCATGCAAGTTCACTTTCAGGCATTTAAAAATTTTTACATCATGTTTTCCACAGTCAACGCCTTAGACAGAGAGATCATACTATTAGGACCACTTAAATCTCCACCCTCCCACCATTTACTAAATACTACGAGTTAAATGCGGAACTTAACGCCATGATATTTATATTTATGTAAATAATGTTAGATAACCATTCCAGGTGTATGTAAGTGAGTGAATCGGGCATTCAAGGCATTTCAGTCTGAATCAAGTTACTGTGACTATTGTACCAATTTAGCTTAACCAAATTTATTACATCCTACGATTTTAGTTGCATACTATATATTGTTTTGATTTGACACTAGTCTAGGCGCAAAAGCACAAGCATGCAACTGTAAATGCCACAGGTTCAGAGTTCAATTCCCAGTCGGGGTATTTAAGTATTTAATATTTTCATTTCCTCATGGTGGTAACGGGGCAAAGCTCGGCATTGAGTTTGCCACATAATACCTCAAAAATTCGGAAGAAAGTAGGGAACGGAAGTGTCTTAATAGTGAACGGGGTGTCTTATCTCTAGGTTCCCAGGTTCCTGTTTCTAACCTACTACTATGAGTGGGACTCAAATTAGAATTACATAAATTATTTTTTTTGCTAGAATTTTTTTTTTTAATACGCATTGAACCACAAGAAATCAGCAAAGTCAATATTTATTTCCAATTTTGAGCATCGTAATAAACGCACCTTATCGACCTAACAGTGTCACTTTAAAACGTAATAAATGAATAATAATATTTGTATATAATATACGAGTATGTATTTTTACCGTTGACCAGAGTGAAAGATTAATCGAACATAAACAGCGAGCTGTTTTGTTTTCACCACTAGAAATACTCAACTAGAATATACAGCACTAAGAAGCTTTTTAGTTTGTGGCTTAAGGTTTAAGGAAAATAAATTTGATTTTTGATTTGAATGTTAATTTATCGCTCAAGAAAACCGCGGGAACCCGCTAGATTCAAAGGGTGCAGGACCGGACGGAGTGGCGAGCATTGAGGGAGGCATAGGCCTCCATTTAAAATCCACTGGTGGACCTATGTCCATGGATGAATGGAATTTATCGCATTTTGTGCTCCTGGGCCATGACTGGCCTCTTGATACGTTAAAATCTTTCCTACAACCTCCCTGTTAATATGCCCTTAGGCTTTCGCCTTTAAACAAAGGCAATCTAGAATTTATTTTTTATATTCATATATTTTTCTTTTAAATGAAATTAATTTTATAATATCTTGATTTAATTTTACTAAATAATGCAGAGGACGTCCATTATCCTGTTAGAAGGTCTTTTGATGTTAGCGAATCAAATGAATTGCTTCTTTTTTTATACATACACTAGCGGACGCGCGCAGCTTCGCTTGCTTATTGCTTAAGGGTGAATTCTAATAAACTTTGAATCACGTGTTCAATAAAATATTTTTAAGAGTCTCAATTTCAAATTTTATAAAAATCAGTGGCGATTTAAAGTTTTTTCTATATAAAATTTTAACCTCTTATTTACACCCCTAGGGGATGAATTAAAATAAACCACGAAACTTATTTTCAATGAAATATTTTTAAGAGTCTAAATTTCAAATTTTATAAAAATCGGTGGCGATTTAAAGATTTTTCCATACAAACTTTCAACCCCTTATTTGCACCCTTAGAGGGATAATTCTGGAAAACGATGAAACACGTATTCAATTAAATACTTTTAAAAATCTAAATTTCAAATTTCATAAAAATCGGTGCCGATTAAATTTTTTTTCCATACAAACTTTGAACTCCTATTTCACCCCTTTAGGGTAAAAATTTTTTAAAATCCCTTCTTAGTGGATGTCCAGATTACGAAAGTAAATATCTGTCCAAATTTCACGTTCCTACGCACAGCGGTTACGGCTGTGCGTGCGTCTTACCTCAGTCAGTGAGGACAAGTCCTTTTATATATATAGATTAGCATAATATGAAATGAATTTTGCTTAGAGCGTATCTTATAATTTGTTTCAGATGGACGGTATTATTGCTGTATTTTTGTATATTTACTTGGAAAATAATTTTAGTACTCTGATATGAAATTACTTTATAAATAATAAAAACTCGTATCATTTTATTAATGCGACAAAAACGTGCTATCTAACTAAACTCACTCACTAACTCTCCTCATATTTATTTTTCTATTTTAAAATCTATAAAATATTTTAATTTAATAAAAAAAAATAAGAAATAAATAATATTTTAAAACATCTATTTTATAATTGATCACAACTACAGCGTACTAGACTTATTACTTATTTTAGTAAATTTTGGCAGAGATAATCTAAAACTTAGTGTTAAGACACTCCGTCTCGCATTAAGACGCTTCCGAATCTTTCTGCCGAATTCTGGAAGCACTGCGTATTGCGGAACTCAACACCGCGAACCAGAATATTTATCTTGAGCAATATTCGTACACTGTTCTTAAATGTAGAAACAAGTGCCTCAGAAAATACGAGATGCAATAAAAATGGTCGTCAAATAAAGGGAGGAATAAATCTTCAGTTGCAATAACCTTCCCTCGAAAGCTCTCGATCTACAGTAACACCTTTTACGAGCGTATTTCAGTGGAAATGAGATAAATTAGCTTAGTTTTATGTAATAATAATGTATTTGATTAGCAAATTAATATATTAATGTGTATATTTTTAATACTTCTCTTCCATTTTTTATTATTTCCACTATATCACTCCGCTTATCACTTTCCGTCTAATTCTGGCGGCACTGCGAGAGAGCGAAAAACGTGATCGTACCCACAAGAAAAATACCACAACTGGCCTCTCAATTTTATCTGTATATTATACTTACAAATTCAAAGGATTTATGTTCTATTAAGACCAGATGCTGGATTTTCCCACCGAATATTACTTATTGTATTAAATTATTATAATTCATAGCAACTAACTATCTCCAAACAGTAAAGCTACGCATTTAGGATATTCCAAGTCCTAAAGCGACGTAGTAATTGTAGCCTAAAATCAAATTACGACCACGCCATTAAATATATTTTCCCGACTACAGAGTTTCGGGAAGGCACTAAGTGTTTATTAACGTCACAGGTTTATGAGTTTATTATGGTTTACGAAATACTTAGAAGACAAGTCGAATTGATTTTTTTTCAGCTTCACGCTGTATCCCGCATATAGCAGGGTAGGCAGAGGGAACTTAGCCCGTGCTTTTGCTTTGGTACCAAATCGAAGTCAATGAAAATATTCATAAATAAATAAAACAGTCGTATCAGCCTACAATACCAAAAATTATGCATAAATGCTTATATCTTTTGAATGCATTGACTTAGCTTGATGACGATTTTTTCTTTGAAGGCGTTGTACATCTGAATATTTGATATTAACTCCTCCACACTAAAAAGAGTTTATAAGTTACAGAACTCTAAAAAACATTAAAATATTAACAGATTTTCTCCATTTTATAATATTTAAGAGAAAATTACATTTGCTCTGAATTGGACCGGAATAATTTTATCGATAAATAGATCTAAATTTCTTTATTGATTGACCCTTATATTCATTACCTAAATCAAAAATTTTCAAATTTCATTCATCAATTTTTAAATATACTAGTTAATATTTAGCAATAACAGTCAATAAGCTCGTGTATTTTCTACTCAAAGCGAATATTGAACTAGAAAACTTCGAATTAGCTGGAAACAGAACGCTGGAAACTGCAGTTTGCAATAAAAGCATGAAACCTAACCAATGCGATTACAGGATAACTGGATAAGCAATTTGTATCGACTATAAACTAAAGATATATCTGTTTTTCCCTAAACATTCTGTAATTTAAAAGTTTCTACATTTCAGGATATTTTACTTTGAGAGGTAGGGGGAGACCTCGTTAGACATTCGAAAACACAGTATCAAAGATGCTGTCACGTAAAAAGCACGAGGACCCCCCGAAGGGTATGTATGATGAGGTTGATGACGGTGGACGAGGTGGAAGAGGTATGTAGAGACCGTAGCGTTTGGCGCTTGGTTCTCTCTCACTACCCCACTTAGGGATAAAGCGTGAAATTAAGTTAAGTTTTACTCCATATATGTTCTTATCGATCGATAAAATTTTTCCTTCCTTTTTCTCTCTTCTGTAGATAATTGATACATTTTAGCTAATAGAATATTACTTCAATAACTGCAATACTGTAATATAGTATCTACTACAAGGGGTTAGCGGTGACGATATTGCATACCGCAGCGAATCTAAATAGAACTACATGTAACCCAATACACTTCCAAATGCGATACGTTTCAAGACATTGTTTTAAATTCTTTCCTCATCTATATAAATATCTATAAAACGATACAACTTTATGCATAATAAAATATTTACAAACAAAATAGGCTGAAAACACATTTATAATGCTTAAAATTGAAAAACAATACCGGATATAAACGATGATGAATTTTGAATTCACCAATTAAGAAATCCCTTCCTAAATTTTTGAACAGAATTTCATTTTAAAGTTAACAACGTTTCAATTTTCTCAAATGTTTATTTTAACGTTAAATATTAAATTTTGAAACCGCGTAAAGTTTGACCGTCGGCATGGTGGACTTTAATTGAAGCATTGAAATATTTGTCACATTCTAAATAAAAATAGAAACAATTATTAACTATTTGTAATGAATTCCTAATAAATTCCAAAGAGTTCCATTAAAAATATTATCCTTTAAGAGTTGCGACGTAAAACTTTATACACTTTATATTTATAGGTATGTTTTAAAAGAATAGTTAAAAGTGAGGCCGTCATGGCACAGGGGCACAAGCCTGTGACTGTAAGCATGACGGTTGTGGGTTCGATTCCTACTCCTGGGATTTAATTAATTTATATCATTTTCAATTGCGCCACTCAACATACAAGAACGTGTACGGTAGAAAGTGTAGAACGGAGTGTCTTAACACTAGGTTCTCTATGCATATGCGGTATGGAGCATGAAGCTGAAAAAAATTTGTAAATTATGGTCAACTGACTACAAAACTTTCAACGCCACAGTGCTTGCCATAGTCGGAATCGAACATAGAACCGTCGCGTCGCCACACCCTATACTCAGCTAGTAAATTTGAAATTTCTAAATGTAAGTTTTCACTGCCCGCGTGCGTAGGTGGATGCGGTCAGGATGGCCGGCGATTTTGGTTCTGCCGCTAACTTGGATAATTTGCGGTGTACCATATGCACAGATTAGCTGCTCGAAAATTTAGACGACCTGTACTCTGATTAATTTTCGCATCTTTAGTTAGTTAATAATAATTTAAATAAAATAATCAATTTAAAATAGCGAGAAATGCATAGACTCCTATATCTCACAAGCCTATTTCGATAAAATTTGAACTATTTATTAATTACCACATTTAAACCAAAAGGATCATCTCGATATGACTTTAGTTTCCGATAAATTTCTGGACAAACAACCATACACTCACAAGTACCGACTACCTAAATCACCTATATTAATGCCAATATTTATATACAATATACATACATGCCAGTTTTTGAAGTCAGTAAAAATATCATTTCATATTTAACATCAGGGGTGATTGAAACACGCTTAATTACTTGTAAGTGCGGGTCGAATCTTAATTAAAAAGGAAAATCGTATTATACGTTAAGCAATTCTACTTTACCTAATTTATTTTCCCGTCAACATCTTTTTTATTTTTCTTAATTTTACAATCTATTGTTGGAGCTGATAAAACAGCCTAAAGATAATTATGTCGTTCTCAAGTTGAACATGTCCAAAAAAATAAGATTAATTACGTTTACTTTTTAACAATTCAGAATCAATTTCCGCTTATTTCTATAGAAAAAGTTTATTTTAATATTTAATTACTATATAGGCTTTCATAATTTAAGAAGTTCCTTTTTATTTAATAAATCTGTGCACTAACTGAAGATTTTAACAAGTTATACGTGTGTATTTAATATAATGACCTTTGGGGCACATGTGTTGTAGCTTAAACCGTAACTTATTCATGGCTTAGTGCGTCAGATCCCTTTACGCAAACCAAATTTATGGAGATACCTAACGAAATGCAAGAGTTACCTACCATTGAATGTTCAATTTTAAACCTGCCTTCGCCTTCACTTAAAATAATAATAAATTACGATAAAATTCTCGACTTTGAAAATTCTACACGAACAACTAGAAAAAACTGGTGATCTTCAAAATACTGCAGGGAATCTGGAATCATGGCTAAGTTTGTAAGCATCGATCGATCATGTCATCTATCAAACAAAAAAACTACATCGCATCGCAAAACTGTTCATTCTATATGTGTAATACACGCCTGTCATGAACTTTTACATTCCTTTACATTTCTTAAGAAAATCAGCACAGAAAAAGATTTACGGAAACAGCTATAGAGTATATTATATATTTTATATTCCCGATAGCATCTTTATATTATGTATCATAAAATAAAATATTAATGTGTTATTACAGAAGTCGTCGTTATAAGGCGTATGTCATCATAAAGATGGGCTAAATCGTCTCGTCAGGCCAAATGAACCATAAACCCAACAAGAGATATTTATATAAAAATACTGAAATTCTTACGTAAAATTATTTATCTTCTACATTATACGAGAAGAATTGTTTAATAATAAACTAAGATAAATCTTTTGACGAAAAATTTGGTTAACAATTCTCGTACAAATTAGCGTTCAACAAAATAAATGAAAGCTACAAAATTAAACGTTTCAATTTAATTTTTAAGGTATTATAATTGTTTATCTTCAATGTTTTGTTTAAATCTAAGCAATTCCAGTACCAGTACCATTTATGTTTTCAAAAAAATATAATTTTCATACATTCACGAACTAACTAACCTTTAAATGTTAAAAGGTACAAAAATCAGTGAAGTGAAGTTAGTAACATTCAATCGTGAAATAGGAATGTTCTATCTTCTATTAAAAGAAAATAACAGAAAATGAGATTATTAACATTCCTCTTTATAATTTTCGCTCACTTTAGTTGGGAAATGTTATTAGCCTTTCAAACTTATTAAACTTTTATAAGTACAAAGTAAACTCCAGGCCCTAAGAAATTTCGTTGCATCTACTGTTGTTTTTTTTGTATGTTTTTTGTAGAGACATTGCTTCACAAGTATAGGAACAAAAACTGCCTGAATGTTTACGTGGGAAAAGGAAGAAGAAAATATTTACTATTTTATTCCTCCGAATAGGAATCGAATCCACAACAATAGCGTTTACAGTCGCACCATTGTGCCCCTGCGCCTCAACGACCTCAAAATCTAATTATTTATCGTAATATCGATCCTACCCTTCTCTTATACATATCAAAGAACTCTTTGTTTTAAATTCCAATGTAAGTATTCATGTTACCGTAATAACAGAAGTACAAAATCTACAGTAGGCTTAAATAAGTTTAATTAAGAAGCTATCGGAGAACCTTGTGCTTCCGTTGCAGAACAAAGCCGCTTCGACTAATTAAAGACTTGTTTTGTCGAACTGTTTTACATTCTTTTAGCAAAATAAATTATTTTATTTTTTTCTTACAAATAAATTATTATATATTTAAGAAATTCGTAACATATACTTTTGTCTATATGAAAAAAAACATTGTGTTTTTTTTGTGGGATAATAGATATCATTTCATATTTCTTTAATAACATTGTGTTATTTTCATATGGTAACTTTTTTAAGAGTAAAAAGGATTTAAATATAATATTTGTGAATTTAAAGATTGAAATGATCTAACGCAATTTCGAATGTAATATCACATATTTGCGAACAAAAATCGAAAGGCGTGGAATGGAGATATCTCTGCTTAGTCTGTTATAATAATATGTTGAAAAAAGAGTGAAGGTTGAACAAATATATATATACTAGCGGACGCGCACAGCTTCGCTTGCGTATTTAAGGGTGAATTCTAATAACCCATGAAACATGTGTTCAATGAAATATTTTTAAGAGTCTAAATTTCAAATTTTATAAAAATTGGTGACGATTTAAAAAAAACCTATACATACTTTCAACCCCTTATTTGCACCCTTAGGGGGAGAATTCTAGAAAACGATGCTTTCAATTAAATACTTTTAAAAATCTAAATTTCAAATTTTATAAAAATCGGTGCCGATTTAATTTTTCTTCCATACAAACTTTGAACCCCTATTTCACCCCTTTAGGGTTAAAATTTTTCAAAATCCCTTCTTAGTGGATGTCCAGATTAGGAAAGTAAACTTTTGTCCAAATTTAACGTTTCTACCATCAGCGGTTACGGCTGTGCGTGCGTCTTACCTCAGTCAGTGAGGACAAGTCCTTTTATATATATAGATAATCAAATCGAAGAAAATATACTATTTTAAACACACAAGATAAGTAAGACATGTTCAAGCTTTCTCTACTGTACGGTCTTTATATTTTGTATTAAAAATATTTATATATTATAAATGAATAATTTTAAAATATATTCATTCATATTATATACCTAAAGGTGGTATTAAAACTACCTTTACGTATATAAAATGACAGTTCAGCAAAAGCAACGTTTCCAGTAAAACAAAATAATCTCACTTTGAGCGTCCATTAGGCTGACTCGCTGAGCCCTAGTCAAAGTCTACACATAAACTGTTATGGCACCGGTGTTGAAAACTAATTTTGAGCATGTCACTACACAAAAAGGCTTTATGTCGTCTCTGTAACCGCTTTTTTTCTTTTTTGAGAGTATTTCCAACTTTCCACATAGATATATGTATATTAAGATATTACGGAAAATAAATAAAAATGCTGATGTTTTTAGAAATAATGTTGTATTAATAGTAGTTACTTATTGCATACAAAATTGAAAATCAATTTATATAAATTAAACAAAGTTAACAATATAACCAATATAAAAAATATTTAAATTTCTTAAACATTTGAATTATTTCATATTAAACAAATAATAAAAACTCAATTTCCCCTTTTCTCTCCATATATTTTGAATTTAAATTACGCAAGGAACATATATTTATAACTCTAGACAAGACCCGCTTTGAACATAACATATGAAACTCTGGAGATTATGTAAATCAACGTACAGTACGAGTACTTGAATCTCGAATTAATTTCGATGCTTAGTTAATTTTCCTACATTATTAATATTATTCGAAATTTCATAATACGTTCAGAATTCCAATGAAGCAAATAATCTGTTAGTGGGTTGGTACTATGTTATATGTGATTCTGAATGCTTTAATGAACATCTTCTGAATATTATGTAGATATTATATATTATGTTTATTTTTCTATAGGTCCATTATATTTTAAAAACAAATTAAATAATAACACAAGAAATATACTGCTTTTAAAGATACTTTCTATTTTTTTTTCAGCTTCACACTGTATCAGAAGGAATCTAGTATTAAAATATTCCGTTCTCTATGTACCGAGCAATTTTCGAGACATTGCATGTTAAGTGACAGAGACTTTATTTAAATATTTATTTAAAGATACGAAAAAAAAACACGCTGTATAAATTAAAAAAAAAAACAAAAGGGAACAGATTCTGAAAAGGATTACCAGTACCTTTATCTTTTCAGCTACCAAAGTTAATTATGGACATCGAAATTTCAAAAGGGACTGCTTACATTTCAGCAAAGTAAAAGGAAAAACTGTTCGACACCTCCGGCGCTTAACGGAGACAAATTAAAGAATACCTTTCAACCAAATGTTTAATTTTGTATTTTGTTAAAGCTCGCTATTTTCCTGTCTTGTTATGAAAATATTCACATCTCTAGAAGTTTTACTACAATTAAAATAAAATTAAAATCATTTACTGATATTTTTATTATAATTTTTTTGTGTGAAATAATAAGAAACATTGTCTTTATTATAGGCTGTCAATGCAGAAATCCATGATCAATATACTATGGCAGTCGAATAACGAAAATTATATAAGTCTTTGTAAATATAAGTCTGTGCTAACTTTAAAATACTTTATAAGCTTTAGTTATTACGTTAACTTTTGTCAGACAAAAAGCTATCACCGGCTCGGAAGATGGTTCTATTGAAGAAACCTAACTTTCTGAAACTTAAAAGATATTTTATATTACATACTTATATTTTTGATGAAAATGTTATAACATATTTATATCTAAAACACAGTTTTCTAATTCAATCTTCAATATTCTACCTTGGTTGTAGGTTCGATTTCTACTTGAGGGAATAATAATACTTAAATTACTTTGTTTTCCTCGGTCTAGTACCACAAACCGCGTCATTGTTCTCCGCTATAGCTTATTGGCACCGGGGTCCAAAGATAGACGGAAAATGGAGGCCTAGGTTCTATATAATATATTATTTAAATTTTTTTCGCTCTAGCACCAAGACAAAGTTCTGCCACACAACACACAACACGCAATGCCTCGAAAAATTCGGCGAAAAATGGGGAACGGAGTGCCTTAACACTAGGTTTCCGCTAACTCTGCTATATGCAAGGTGCAGTGTAAAATTAATTTTATTTGTCTCTGTTTTGACTTCCTCGCCTGCCATATGCGTAAAATGAAAAAAAGTTAAAAAAATAACTGTTGTCAATAGTGTTACAGGATTACAGCTACGATATAGCAGAAACAATTTATAGAGACAACTCGGGGACTCCCATAAAACTTTCACTGCCCCAATTTCGACTGCTTTAAGCGCTACATGTGGACTGTTGTTAAATGTTTTTATGGCCTACGCTACATTAACATAAATGAGATTTAATACATAAATGTATCTTCATAGATATGTGTACAGATATTATGTAATATATAATAAGATTTTACATAAAAATAACAGATATAAATAGTATTGGGATATAATTTCAATAATAATCAATAAATTAAATGAACCAATAATCAATTAGGTCAATGGGGCAGAGGCATAAATGTGCGAATATAAACGCGGTTGTGAAAAATTGTGCAAATTGGGGCGTAGAGTTCCGCCACTCAACACGTGGAACGAAGTGTTTTAACACTAGGTTCCTTCTGCCAACCCTAATGAGTGCGGAATACATCATAAAGTGTAAACGTTAAACGTAAATTACATAAGTAACTAAACATATGAAATATTCAACAAGACTTAGATATATAGTGTACTATGAATGTATGTATGTATGTATGTTTGTATGTATGTATATGTATGTATTTATGTATATATGTATGGATATGTTTATATATATATATATATATATATATATATATATATATATTTTATTATTTTTATGTATTTTATTAAATTTATTATTCACACCCCCAACCCTTTCCTACGCTTAACGTCCTATGCCTTAAGGTTGCCTGGAAGAGATCGCTGTTTTAGCGATAAGGCCGCCTCTTGTACATTTCTTTCTGATCTTGTTTCCTTTTCTTGTGTTATATTTTTGGGTGTACAATAAAGAATATTATTATTATTATTATTATTATTATTATATATTTTTCCACGAGGTCGTGGAATTTTTCATTTATGCTGGCTGTGAATGAAATTTTAAAGCTCCGCCAGAAATATGTACAATTATGATGTTGAAAATTTACTCGACTGAAAGCTTTGTTATGTTTTTAAAACATTAGTTTGGTTATGTTAAAATAAATTGTTTTTAATATATATATTGTAAAAGTATATTAAATGTTTTTTTTTAACCAACCACCAGGTGAATCTTATCAAAAAAAAATCAACTATATCTCTACTATCTGTATAGCAGGCCCACTAGGACCACTATTTTGCTTTTTTGATAAATTTCGATATTATAATATTTAAAGACTGAAAACAGTACAAATGTTGTTCTCCACTTTCCGTCACTTTTCCGAATTCGAAACACAGCGTGTTAAGTGTCGAAAGTCTCTGCACCATACATCTTAATTTTTTTCGTACTAATCCAGTTTACCTTATAAAACATTTGTGAAATTTTGGTTGGAACAGATCAAAATTATCGTGAACCTGACGTTAATCAGATTGCGGCTACTGCGATGCCATTTACCTATCAAAGGCTACCTCTAAATGATGGGGAGCAATGTTGAGGAACAAAGGATTGAGGTTAATACGGATATCGAGCGTGGGTTTAAAGAACTGTTTACAAATATTATAATCCTTCCAAGCGTATTTTCTTATATATTCTATATCTATCAAAGTACTGGAACATATCTAAACGTCATCATATATATTAGCTTATGATCCCATGGCCCCAGACTAACCTCATTTCAGCAAATTTGAAATTTTCTAAATTATTAGTCTAATATGTAAATTGAAAGAAAGATTAAAAAGAAAGAAAGATTAAAGATTAGAACTACGGTATATAATAATTATTTCAAATGTCTTCTTGTATCTACTATGTGGAACTTATATCCGATGTCTTTGCATTTTCCAACGTCGATGATACGCCAATATTCTATAAGAAATATTATGTTAATAACAAATTCCGTACTGTATATATTAGAAAAAAGGAAACGCCATAAAACTGTAAAGAAATACATTAGAATTGTTCTTTGCTAATAAATTATATTATTCGGTACATAGCATTTTTTTATTTTATTTTATAGTTAAAAACTATACAAACGGTTTCCCACAAGAGTGCGGAGAATACTGACGTTACTACTCACTAACGTTATTAAAAGTAAAAACTACTTAAATGTAGATATATATTTGTAATTATTAGGTATAAGTAGATTCACTGTCAATTGAACTATAATTGACATATACGACGACAATTGCTAGATTAGAAAATAATATCAACTTTTCAAGCAACTTACTCTTTTTCCGCAAACAATTATCAAAATATGCATCACAGTAAGACTTATATGTCATAAGCTTATCCGGATAATAAGGATCTTGCATGGTACACACAGGGATTGGAATTGATCTGAAAAACATTTATTTACTATCAGCATTTTCAGTTATGTTATTTAGTATTTCCAGTTCCTGCACACATCAGCAGTTCTTGCCAAAACTGGTAACCTCAACCATGTCATATTTTAATAGATACTGACCACCACTTCCAGGACTACTCCTCGAATGTTATAATATATAGTAAAAATTGTCTACCATTGAATTATCTTATTTAGTAAATCATAATATATAAGAAAATCATACTGATTAATCAAGCATTTCATATAGTCATCATAGCATCGTTCAAATTCTTCTCGATGGCTGAACTGTGCATTCACATAATCGAAAACCATCGTAGTAAACTTGCCGACATCGTGCTTCACTGCTATCTCTACGTCGGATTGGGGTATATCTGTTATTATCGTGACAAGTTCCGTTGTCGTTTCTGAAATTAATAATAATATTGTGAAGTCAAAAACGTTTGGTCAAATATTTGGTCTTAGTATTTGTTTTCAGCTTACGGCTTGATAGTGAAAAGCCTCAACCATCATCTATCCGTAAAATTAAGACCGGGATGCAACAAGCTGTATTAGTTGACCCCGTCTCAACTAATACAGCTTGCAGCAGCAGCATGTCGATTTTAATATAGTCTTAAAAGTATTCAGATTTATAATTGTCATTTACTTTATTAATATGAATATACTTTATATTAATGGTCTAACCACCGAGGACGCCAAAGACCGTGCAAAGTGGAGTAGGTTGAGTAGGAAGGCAGACCCTGGCAATAGCCGGGATTGATGCCCGGAGGAAGTACTTATATTGTATTATTATTGTTAGAAGACTTTATATTGTAAATTTGCAATCAATGTTAAATCCTTCAAGTATAGGCAATAATTTTGTAATGACAAATACATTTCTTAGCTTTTTGACCTCCAGTTGACAATAGTCCAACATTAAAGACACTGAGCAAACAATATACGTTATTCACGGAATGTTGAAAGCAGTCCCATGGATACAAGAAGTTCTGATTTGAAACAATAGGCATTAATATTTGGCGTCACAAAGAGAAACTCGACTAAACAATACATACAAAGTGTATTACTTTGCTTACCATTCAAGTTATTTTACAAAAAATATTTTTATACAACTATTTTCAGGTCCAAAGCTTTTAGAATAATGCTTTTAAAAACTACTCAGCTTAAATCATGAAACAAAACATATAGCTATTTTTGTTAATATTTAGTAACACTAATAGTGGACAATGAGCCTGTGACTGCCAGACTTAATTATTTTATAAAACCTGAATCGAATCGATGGAAAGTGGAGAACCGAAGTGTCGACCGAAAGTGGAGAACCAAAGTGTCGACCGAAAGTGGAGAACCGAAGTGTCGACCGAAAGTTGAGAACCGAAGGTTCCAATGTTCCCTGTGCCTTGGTTAGTGTGGGAAACAGCATAAAGCTAAAAAAATACTTAATTTGATATGTTTTTCAATTCACAGAAATGTAATGAACGAATGGCAACTCGGATAATATCGAGTCTATATACCTAAATTGAGTATATATAAAAAGTGAGTGGTTATTTAATGTCAACTTACTTAGATATACCACTTACCTAAGATAATAGTTTCCAACGTAGTTGCAACATTCCCTTGCGCCGCTATCATGTGAATACTAAATAATAAATTTAAAAGAAGGATACATTTCCAAATTTTATTCATTTTTTGTTTCATTTTATTAATTAAAATAGACACAAATAACAATCAATAATGATTTGTCTAAGCTATTGAAGTAAAACTACTGAAACCGTACTTGGCATGTATAAATAACCCAGAAACAAGATAACTTATAAAGCAGATTGAAAATGAAATCAGTAGACAATTTACATCGGATTAAGTACCAATATGTACGAGTAGTACGTACAAAAACTAATTAACGTGATAATGAACGACTGCCATTTGAGATATTAATATTCACCACATACCATTGTGATGCAGTTGGAGAAATTATCACAGTAAATGCAATGTTTATGGGTTTGACATGTACTTAGGTTATGCAAGCTTACACGTAGTGTAAAAACACTCCGGTATTAAAAAATCGTAAAGCAAGTTAAAGCCGGTGTTGTATTTAATATTATTAAAACAAATTACATATTAACAAATTATATATAACTTTTTTTCAGAGACGTAATCGAGAGAACACTGAAGTAAAGTGTGAGTATTTGCTATCAATAAAGCAATTCCAAAGCTTTAATTAGCACGGTAATTAACATTTCCCGTTGTGAAATATTGAATGTGTGTGATCTGAAATCTCTAATGAAATATTTGTTTATCTGAATAATTCATTATTAGAAAGGTAAGACAAAAAAATAATAAGAAAAATAATCTGTCAAATAGTTCTATTTCTTAGATAGGTACTGTGAGTTGTACTGCCGATGGCTCTGTGAAACAATCCTGAGGCTCCTGTCCTGCTCGAGCACCGTGAGGTTGTAGTGGGTATTTGGATGGCTCATATCTGCCAATCTATGTATACCCCATAACCCTTTCGAGTACCCGAATCATCAAGCTTTATCATTATCTATTTACAATTAAACATAGAAACCCATAAAATTCATACAAAAAAATGATAATAGGGAAAAGTTTCTCACGTCTAAAAACATATTTCTAAACGTCTAATGCACAAAATTTATTTCCCACTCCGGTAAAACATGAAAAGAGCATTAAAATTCTCACCTTTTTATTTTATATGTAGTACTGAAGCACTACCGTTAAAACATTAAGATTTCCAACGCCAGCTCCTGGCGCATAATCCTTTAGGATTAAAATACATCTCCACTATAAAGCGGGCGATTTGCTATCTCCGCTGTAATGGAATATATTTTCTAGTATTATAAGTTTAGCATATTATTATTAAAAATCATTTCTTTGATTATTTTGCAAAATTATTACATTCTAAATTATAAAATATATGAAAACATTTATACTTATTTGACAATTCTTTAAAGTAGACCTTGATTATCTGAAAAAAGTACTGTGAGAGGATCATCACTCTCCTCCTACGTGTAACCTTAATCCTGATGGATGAATGAAACGAATATTAGTAGGGCTAAAAAATGAGTTTCGCCACCCAAATACATTCATTAGGTAATAAGTATAATAAAAATGCTATCAATAGTAGAATACTCACATAGGATTTAAAAAATTAAACAAAAATAGTTAACTTGAAACATTAAGTGCTCCTATTTTAGATTCTAGATGATTTTAAAAAAATAGGTAGGTAATTCAAATGTTTTGGATATATATATATAATGTATAGGTAAACAAGAGTAAACATCGATACATTACAAATGAACATGTCAAGACTCGGCTCGTTGCTTTCACCCGAGACATGTCACATCAATCAACCTAACACCTTAATCTCCTACACTCTACTCGTATTTCTCTTGGCAATTACCAAATGAGTTATAAAATAGAAAAGACTTATATAATATGCTGATTTTACGATATAAGTTACAGACATAACTTTTATACATCAATGCCTATTAATTTTCTGAAAATAGAAATATTTCGAAGTAAATAAATCGCTTGTAGGAATATCACAAGCTATTTGTGTAATAATCAGTGCAAGATAAAGCTTTGTTAATAAAAAACACAGCAGAGGGAACCTAGTACCCAGACACTCTGTTTTACACATTCCGCAAGAACACAAGACAAATTAACACTGCGTTTTTTAAGCGAGAAGAGAGAATAACGAGGAAGAATTCTTCCTGATGAGTGAGAAGTGGACCTTTAACCATTGCGTTAGTTATTCAGTCAGACGCTATCGTAATGCGCCACCATGCCCTTACGTTCTTTTTAATATATATCATACTTTATAATTTAATATGAATATTATGATACCTATAGTAAAGCAATCAGAAAGTTGATACTTAATCAATAATATTAGAATATTGGATTATCTTGAACCCGTGATGGGTAGGTACATAAACTATCAAGATTTTCGCCTTTTTTTCTATATTTACTCAGGATACGTCCATCATAAAACACATTTGACAGGAGATATTTCATGGTTGACTTAATTCTGTAGATATTCATACTACATAAATAAATTTAATAAATTACTTCGCTTTCGCCCTGTTAGTTATTTTTGTTCATATTATCTTTATTTTACTAGACATATATTATTTTTCTTAATGTATAGTATAAAAAATCATCTCTGTTATTTATTTAAAAATCAGTCAAGTGCGAGTCCGACTTATCCACCGAGGGTTTCGTTTCAATTTCAGGATTATTTTCAACTCGCTCCACACAATCTTGAGATAACCGGTCTTGTATACGAGTAGTTTTTATAAGGGTTCCGTTTTCTCTTATAAAATACGGAAACTTTATATAATACTAGCGGCCCGCTATGTTATTATTAATTTCTGTCTCCATGGCTACGTCCTAGTGACGTCTATGCAAAATTTGAGACTCCTAGCATTTGTAGTAACGAAGTTTCATACAAACTTTCGACCCCAAAAACAACCCCTTAGAAGTCGAATATTTCAAATTCCCGTCTTAGTGAGCACCTACGTCCTATAAGTAACTCCTATGCAAAATTTGAGATTCCTAGCACTTGTAGTTTCTGAGGTTTCGTGATGAGTGAGTGACCTTTCGATTTTATATATATAGAAGTACTATATAACTATTTTAAAATTAAAGTGCTGCGAGTTATCGTTTATAAAATATATAAATGAAAATATGAGAGGAGATGGAAGGGGGAACTGATCATAAGATACTAGATAATCGAGTATTAGAAGCAAAATTTTTGTCAGCATTACTTTCAACTGCTGAAGATAGGCCTCCCTCCTATAAAACCAACCATCCTCAAAAGGAGCATAGTAATTTAATAAATATTTAGCACGACGAAACGTTAAATATTACATTAGAAATCTTGAAACTATAATATACTACATATGTTTTGGGCTTAACTTAAACAAAGCCGAGATAAACATAGACGCAAAGTATTATAAAAATCAGATATATTGCCAAAATTTGAGCTATAAGAAATATTATTTATGTTACACATGCGGCTGCCGAGTTTGATAAATGGCTCTGTGAGAACTTATATTGGAAAACTTGAGACAAGACCGAGTCCGTGCATCGACAGTTCAAACTCTAATTGGAAGGGTGCTCTCACTAAGTATACGAGTTATTGGTGAAGCAAAATGTAATTTCATGTTTTCTTTTATATGCTTAGTCACTTTAAAATATTTAAAGTTAATAAAAACATGAAGCCTCCATAAATAAATGGATACGTTATATATATATATATATATATATATATATATATATATATATATATATGGGAATGGTGAAAGAAGAACATCACAATTAATAATATTTTCTTTATTTCATTTATCTCAAAAGATGTCTCTCTATACTCGTGACAGCTTATTTTTTATATTAATTTCTTCTTCTTTAATTCTGACATATACATCATTTTATCTTTACAATTTAGTAAAACCTCTCAGAAAACTAATAAAACCTCTAAACTATCCCATAATAAAACCTTTAAACTATATATATATATATTCTTCAGGTTATTTCTATTTTCACGTCTTTGTTAAAATTACAATGATGGCAACGCTAAATATTTCATGATTATCATCTTGGGATCTAAAAGCATTAGTTATTTATAGTATGAGGTCCAAAAATGTAATAAAAATAGAATCTTCTAGAATCTCTTTTCTTCAAATGGGTACATTGGTTTATAACAGAGTTAGGAAAATAAACCTAGTGTTAAAACGCTCAATTTTCGAGACATAGCATGTCCTGTACTGGAGAAATCATACGCTAAGTTTTGCCTTCTTACCAGGATAACCTTCCACATCTGGGAAATGAACCCACAAATCGACGACACCACGACGATGCCAGAAAATCTACATTACCCCATTTAAAATGTTAACACCATATTGCTCGATATCATCCATTAGTATTAAATGCAAATTAAATACTTGAAAGACTTAGGATGCTTGCCAAGATTCTAAATCACGTTTCTGTGTTTTACGAGTTCTAACCGCCAGGCCACCTCGACGACTGCCAACAAATAACCGACTAGCAACGCATTATACGATACGTTAGATACTGTCACTTACACAAAGAAGAAGAAAAAATAGAGTTTAGGTCATTCTTGATGTTAAATCTTAGTAAATTCATTTTCCTATATAATATATTAAATCGATTAGACATCGACATATATTCAGCTTATTATTATACATTTAACTCATATTATACATATTATGCCTCAATTCAGTATACTGAATCAATCAATATAGCAACCAAAGCCATGGTAACGCAATTTACACCGCAATATATAATACTAGCGGACGCGCGCAGCTCCGCTTGCTTATTTAGGGGTGAATTCTAATAAACCATAAAACATGTGTTCAATGAAATATTTTTAAGAGTCTAAATTTCTAATTTTATAAAAATCGGTGGCGATTTGAAGATTTTTCGATACTAACTTTCAACCCCTTATTTGCGCCCTTAGGGGGTGAATTCTAGAAAACCATGAAACACATGTTCAATTAAATACTTTTAAGAGTCTGAATTTCAAATTTTATGAAAATCGGTGCCGATTAAATTTTTTTTCCATACAAACTTTCAACCCCTATTTCACCCCTTTAGGGTTAACATTTTTCAAAATCCCTTCTTAGTGGATGTCCAGATTACGACAGTAAACATCTGTCCAAGTTCCACGTTTCTACCATCAGCGGTTACGGCTGTGCGTGCGTCTTACCTCAGTCAGTGAGGACAAGTCCTTTTATATATATAGATAATCTATTCGTAAGCTTTTATTTGCTTTTAGGCACTATTTACTGCCTTAAATTTATTATCATTTTATTCATATAGATTTTGTTGGTACAAATACAAAAAAAAAACAATTTGAGAGCAATTCCATACATTACCTTTCTGAAGTCAAAAGTCCCATCTGGACCGTTTATCGTGTTATTCAGTAACCGCATCGTTTAGTGCCGAGCGGATTTACCGTGGAATGTGACGGTACGCCGTTTACGGTCTGTTTTCAGGCTATTTAAATTATACAGTTGTGACCGACACGTAAATACTTATACGGTTGGAAATCAAATAAATTATCAGTTGTTTTTTCTTGTATTTATAAGCTACTTTGTTATAATACAAACAAGTTACTATATTCATATATTTATTTTATTGTGATATATTTTTTTTTATAGGAATATCTTAATGTCCTCCACTTATTTTTTATTTGTTGCGAATTTTGATAATATTTTTCCTTATCCATTTCTTTGATACCTAAGTAGACTAAAACAGCTTCACGCTGTATCCCGCACACAGTACACTGTATCCCTCAATATTGTATAATCATTTTTTGATACGGGTAATCATTAACTTTATTAGGATTTCTTCCTAACACAACAATTGAATGAAATGAACTTAAATTGCAAAACATTATAATGAATTATATTTGTTATTATCTAGTGTTTATAATTGAAATACAATTCTGTTCCGCCACAGATAAAGAAATGCCGGAAAATGCTAAACCATTTTTGAAGTATTAAAATGTTTTAAGTATTACTTTTTTAAAAAAAGAACACGTTGTTAACCTTAAGTAAATGTCGTGAATGAAGATAGCTACTACATACCACATACGGTAAACTAGTGGGTGAAAATGAAGTCTTAATAATTCATCAAAAACAACGTTGCTTCACCGCGAAGCGCTAACAAGAATTTAAATATTTAAAGCTACGAAAAATCTATTGTACGGGAAAAAATTAAAATACTTTATGTTTTTTTAACAAGTGCCTTACTATAATTTTAACTTAAAAAAAAAAGAGATTTCAGTCGTAAACAAAGGTGAATTATTTTTTATAAGAGTTTAGTTATGTGCAAGTTAAAAACTATTTTCAAACTAATTTCAAAATAAATTATCTTAAGGTAAAAACTGAAAAAATATCTAGCTCTAGATTTTAAGTGATTACATACTATTACAAAAAACATAATTTTCTATCCAGATTAAACTATTATTATGTAAATGTAAGAAATTGTACTTATTACAAGATATTTCTTAGTGTAAGACTCACAAGGAAGGAAAGCCATTGCAATTCACATTTTGCAACCAGCTTAAAGTGTAAAGAGAAGATCCCAGATAGAAACTTCACAAACTCCAAGATTTAATATTTCACTTCTGCTCTCGCGAGCTGCATAGTAATTTTCAGTTTGCTATTTACTTTTACATTAAGTTATTAAACTTTTATAGGAAGCTTCCTGGATAATAAACCATAAAAATGTAGCTTACGAGAAAACTCTTACCATAAAGAACATTGGAGACCTTTTCTATTGTTTAAAACACTACTTTAATTGCGCTACAAAAATAAGAGTATAAATATAAAAAAAATATAAATTATATTTTGAATTTTCTTAAAACAATTCTGTCATGCTTAAATTAACAAATGCGCGGCGAATATTTGAAATGTAAGCCTTAATATATTTTATGACGTCCTTTATAAATACAAACACGCGTGTTAGTAGCACATGTCAATAACAGAATGAAAAATTTACAGTTAATGTTGAAAATAAATATTATTTTAACAAATTATTCTAAAAAAATACTATTAATAGATATTAATTTTCAGGTTATTTGAGTATTTATTAATTAACAGATCATACTGCATAAATGATTAGAAAGATGATTTTGAAAAAAGAGGCAGATGAAATTTCAATTCATAAGCCTAATATTTACATAAGGTAAAAAGATTTCTAAAAAATTCGCAAAGTTTATAGTTACAGCATTTCTCTAATTTGAAAAGCAGCGCTAACCTTATTTCTTAAAAGGCAACTTAATGAGCAAACTTTGATTGCTCGTAGAAACACACGAAATTTCCTGCCTCTTCTTATGTACACAAGACAGTCAAAGCTGGTGATGAATGCAGGCAATTAAGTATGCTGAACACATTTATTTGACAAAACTTGAAAAACGTAGCTTACACTGCAAGAATTAACTTACTGAAATTAGACATTGGAAATTAGCAAAAAATTTTCTCATTCTCCCATAAAAGCATGTTTATTTAGTAACCAATTCACTATGAACTAATATTATAAACTACAAAAGGTATAACAACGTTGGAAACCTATTGATTATTTAATTTGAAAGTTTAAATGGTAATTAAAGCGCGGCTTCAAATTTTATATAGAATTTGTATATGTACTTACATGATATTTTTACCTATTTATTCTCATTAATGTTATAATAAAAAATTATAACAAAATAAATTTTATAATTTGAGATTACTTAGGTACTACGTTTATGTTCAATTAACTATTCGCCTCCGGCAGACCCATTAGACATAGGCAAGATAATATTACTAATTTAGTCAACGAAATGTTATATCTTATTTTCAATAATAATAGTAAAATTATAACATTAAATAAGATTCAAAGCATGAAGCTAGAAAATGCATTTATCTTAGATGCTTATAACGATAACAATTGTTATTATCATTGTATTTTTTATTACAAATAGGTACATATTTAATTATCTAGTTGAATACCAGAAACAGTTCTTTTACAGAAAAGACCAGCAGTAAAAGGCATGAAAATAATTCAGTTATGGAATAATTCAATTAAGCCACGAGCACTCGGCGAAACATCACAAAGTAGTATCTGTTATGAAGCCACACCTATGTACATATGTGCATATGAGAGTAACTTGCTCTATGCTTTAAGAAAATTGATTTAAAATAAAACTTATGTGGACATGTACGTGTGTTTTGTTTTTTTTATTATTATTATTTTATTTGGTACATGGATAGCCTCACTTAGTTCTGATAATATGTTATTCTAAGTTGCCATAGAAAGTAATCAGAAAAAAGGAAACATCGATAATTAAAATAAACTAAATGCATTACAACGATGAACGACCTAATAAATTTTATAGTTTCAAAATATTTATCTATACTTCGTATTTATCATCTCAAAAATTTAAATTTATATATTTTCTTGTTTGCAGTTCCATTTTATATATAGCTCGCTGATTGATGCTTATCTTGTAATAAAGGATATTTAAAAATTAACGCAAGAATTGAATTTGCCGCCATTTATGAAGTAAAGTACCCTTCACTATCATTAATATTAAACATCCAGGTCTACAATTAAATTATCAACTATTATAAAAATAAAAAATATACCTATAACTAGTTGAGTACTACAAGGCACAAGTCACTACCAAATTATTTCAAATTAACCATTCTCTAAATAAAAAGTGCTGTATTAATTTAGCTACAAAATATAGAACGGGGCACATTGTTAGAACACCATTGAATGAAAATGATTAATGGGTCGAACCTAATGTTGGGAATTGTTCGAGACTGATGATCCATGTACAAGTGCGCTATAAAAGTTTTATTTTTACGTTTTTTCGCACTTTACTTTGCCTACAAAGGCGCGCTCCCGATATTGCTAATTTAAATGTTCTACGTTTAAGAGCTTTCGTTATATAAAACGACCTATTTCAATGTAAATCGCAGCTGGCGCAGTAATCTTTCTCTTTTTATTTTAATGTTAAAGCCTCAAATATTTCTATAGCTTTGTATTGTTTGTGTGTATATATTTAAATTGTAATTAAAATTTTACTAGGGACCATTCATTCACCTACCAGACGAAGAAATTGCCATTTTTTTTTTCAATGTAGGTAGCTATAATTGCCAATGTGATTTGTACTTAAATAATGTTATATTAGGTTAATCTTAAATAGTTCACAAAAGCAACAGACAACATTCTAAATATTTTTAAATGTATTATTATGGTTTTAAACGAAAGACCCAATCAAACCTTGCCTATAAAATGTAGGAAAGTTCAGTCAAATGAAGTAATTCATCGATACCTACTACTACTTACAAACACAGCCAAAAGCAAATGTCAACTTTTATTTTCGATAAAGAGTTTCTCTTTGTATATTTCCGTAATTCAAATGCTCTGTTCAATATAGATATGTAGGAACTTCTATAAAGCCACATCAATTTTATCACCAAACCTTATGTTCGACACAGCCAATAAAGTAACATGTTCATCCCCGAATACGAACAGAAATCCCCGTAACATCTTGCTTATATTCTTATGTCTTGTTTTCTTACAACTTTGAGCATTCTCTTGCCTCACAACTTTGAAGATTTCCAAGGGGATTTCATAGAACTTACCTATAATATTCATTCCGCGTGCATTAATAAATAAAATATAAAACATATAAGAAAAATAATAATTTCACGTCTTTTAAAATATGTATACTAAATATTTTCGTTCTTTGAGAAAATTATTATTAGATGTTTTTATTTATATCTACCAAACCAAAAAAATAAGGTTTAAAAAAATACTAAATCTTTTACCGATAAATAGGCAACGAGCTTCATGGGTTTCCACAGAATTATTAAGTGTATAAAAATGTTTATATTTATAAGGTTCTATAGAAAATATAACTGGTATAGATTCCTATAGTTATATTTTCTACAAATATTGGTAAAATTATTGACAAGTATGGAGATTGCTGACCTACCTTATGTTCTGGAATAAACATTTCCCATGGGATAGCTTATATAAATTTATTTAATAAATCTTTAATTTCCTACATGGTACCGTAAATAGGATCTCCTTGATCGAACCATTCTGAACTTCTGTGAAGACCATTTATCTCAAAATTCCCTGGATGATAGCTCAAGCTCAAATTACCATAAAATACATACAAAAGAGAGAACTCCCAAATGAGTCCACGGGGATCCGAAGGATATGGAGTTGTTCCGACACATCGGCACTGTAGACGGCGCGGGTGGCTGATCTTCTGATGTGCTTCTCGACGCTCTCGATACGTATCGGGGAGCCTGGACGACGACACTAACGACGGAGAGCCACGTATGGGTCGTGCACAACCAGTCGATTTTGCAGCACATTTTGTGCCGCCGTGCCACTATCAGCCTCTTTAATAATATAACATTAAATCGGTGTTTAAATTCAGAAAATCTTTCCGAAATAATGTTCAGTGATTGCAACTTCATTTGTTTGTGGTCTTGATTTTACAAAAACACTTTATAGGAATATTTTAAAAAAAGGGTTTTTTAGGCCGTCGTAGCACAGGGGCACAAGGGTTCGACTGTGAACGCAACATTTGTTCGATTCTCACTCGGGAAATGAAATATGTAATATATGTAAATGAAATATTTCATATATTTTTATAAAAATCATAACATGAAAGTGAGTGGTAATCAAAATATTATGGAAAATAATAATTTGTAACGATTTGTAAAATATATAAGCATGATAAGTGAAGATAGTTACGACTGCTTAAGATCTTAATGGACCTTTATTCTCTCAAGAGTCATTTCAGGTAAAAAGGCGAACTATCAAATTCTTCAATTTACTTACCTAGATATCTTTTATTAAATCTTTTTGCATTGTAGGTACTCTTGCACATTTGAAAATGATAGCAACTTTGACCCTGTAGCTTTAAGAGGATCACGACATTAAACCTACTCTTTCTTTCATACTATAAGCCATGATCTTAATAAACAGAGTAGAGCTTAGTACTTACAATGACAAATGAAATAACAATTACTCTTTCATGTGGTAATCACAAAAAGACTACAAAATCAATTTATACTAAGTATTTTATTTATTAATAAAAATGCATATGACATGACTACAATAATATTTGGGTTTCAATAATAATAATTGTAGTTTCTATAGAGTATAATAAATGTAACATTCAATGAAGTAACTTATTCTAGAGTAAAAGAGAATTTAAAAGGCAGTGTAAGATCCATTCTTAATTGCCATCAGTCCATAGTTGATTAGAATATTATAAAATAACTCATTCTTCTTCAACAAGTAGTAGCACCCTGTTCTTATCAACTCTAACATTTGGAGCACTTTTCAATTTTTTTATAAATTTATCAGCAATTCTATCATCGACCTCATCACCAGTAAACTCTGAATATTCAGATAGAACTTTCTTTTGTAGACGTTTAAATGGCAACTCATTGTCTTTTTTTTGTAAAAGTGATATAATAACTGAATGCCAGTTAAATTTTCCGTTATTTTCTGGAGCCTCTTTTTCACCTAGAGCAACATTTTGGTCATGGAGGCAGATACTTTCATTTGCCTCAACTGCCTCACTCTCCATTTTAAGCTTTTTCTTGCTAGCTTTCACTTTTACTGTATCATTTTCCACATTTTCAACAACTTCTGGTGTTTCCAGCGTTGGTGCTGTGTCTTGCCTCTTGCGTTTCTTTTCTTTTAATTCACTGTCATGCCCATTTATATTTTCTTTGTTCTTTTTCTTTCCCTTTTTAGGTACATCTGCATCATTGACAACTTCCTCCGGAGGAACCTCTGCACTCTGTAACTCTGCTTCATACTTTCTACGTTTCTTTTCTTCTTTTCTTTGTTTCTTAGATAATTTTTTATTTTCTTCTTTTTCAGTTGGAATTTCATTATTGTCTTCAGCAACAGCATTGTTTTCCTCAGTTTCTTTATCTTCCTTGTGATTACCATTTTCTAATTTTTCATTTAAAATTTTCCTGTCTTGATCATTCTCATCTATAACACTATTTTCTTTAGATTCATCTGTTTTATCTTTTTTATTTTGATTTCTACTTTCAGCATTCATATTTGAAAGTTCAGTTAATTTAACAGAAATTAAGTCCCAAGCCTGGTCAATGTCCTTAGGGTTTGTTTTATGTCCACAGACATTTTTAACAAAGTTAATGAATTTTGGCTTCTTTCTAGGAGTGTTATTATGCTTACTGATTGTCTCAATAATCCTTAATACATTTCTAGAAGTATTTTTCTGTTCATCTAATACTGATTGTAACATTTCTACCCAAGCATTTTGCTTCTTTTCACCTTTCTTTTCTTTTGCAGTAAAACCCTTGCCAGAGTAGCGTTCTTCTTCAGTAATACATTTTATATGAGCTTCGTAGTCATTACCCCTGAAAATTATATTTTATGATATTAGCAAAATGAATAATGATACCAATATAGAAAATAGATAAATGCACAATTTACATTATATATTTTCTTGCTATAGTAACAAGATAAAAGTGGTGTAGTGTCTCATAAGCAAATTGTCTTAACTGTACTATGTGAGGAAATAGTATAAGGATCAGACAGAAAAAAATACAAAGCATAGCTACTGTTTCAAGCAAAAAGTATTTGAACACTTTTTAATTACTACGAAAACTTGTTTTATTCGTCTTTTCTTATTCTTTTAATTGTACATGAATACAATTACTAGGAATGTGACTTTAACCTCCTATGATATTGTAAAATTAGTGACTGTCAAGTTAAATAAATACTTACAGAAAGTCTTTGAAACAATCCATGCATGAGAGGTTAGGGTTTCTATTTCTGCATTTCGTTAAATAATGTTTTTCAACTTTCGGTTTTTGGACAGACTCCCCACAGTGGCCACACGTAAAAACAACCATACTTTTATTTTATCACAAATTGAAATATATAAAGATACAATAAGCCAATAGAATAAATGAAAATATGCAAAAATCTGAAAAATAAACATTTATAAATAAAGATATATGACTTAAGACATGCCAACATTATAATATTGCTTTGTGTTTCCTAAGAAAAACTAATATGAATGTAAATTACTTACTTGTAATTATACTTTTTTGATCAAAAATTTTCAAAACTACATAAAATTATTTAGCTTTTAGATACACGTGCTATTCAAAACACGCAATAAATTCCATCCGATTTTATTAAATAATCATATACGTCACTGTCAAATATCAACGTTATAATTAAACGGACGTTTAGAAACTATCATAGTAAATATAAAGAAGAAAATATAGTTAATAGAGGCCATCGTGGCGCAGCGGTACAAAGGTGTGACTTGTAACACGACGGTTGTGGCCTTGTGGGTCCAATCCCTACTCGAGGAAGTGAAATATTTATTTACGTTTATACATCCATTTCTTTGCTGTGGTGCTGAGGCAAAGCGCGGCGTTGAGTTCTGCCACTCAACACGCAATGCCTGCAGAATTCGGCAGTAAGTGTTGGTATCTTAACACTAGGTTCCAAACTAAGGTACTAGGTTGAATTTTGAATTTGAATTTAAATATTGTGAATAATAAAATTACCATAAAACATAAATATTTACTTCAAATAATGTTTATTCAAAATATTAATGATTTATTAGTATATTATTTGTTGTTAACGTCTTTAGATCTATATTAACAGACCTTTGCGTCTCGTAGAAAAGGATTAAAAATGAAAGGACGAAATCTTATCTATGTATCAACTAATTCTACTATCTATTGTGTATGTTTCTGTCATGTTTGTTTATGTTTGACAGTTGCCATGTTTTAAGTTAAGTTTATTCAAGTTACGGTTTTCGGGTGTGTCCGTGTCCGGCACATTTTAATAAAATTTGTTTAGTACTTTTTAAAAATTAGACATTGTTTTTAGATTATGATTTTTGTATAAGATCATAAGCATGATGGTTAATTATAGTTTTATATTCTTAATAGTGATAATAAGTAAGTAAAGAATCAACTAATACAAAACATTTTAACATAAATATACTAGTATAATTCGATAAAAATAATTGCGAAATTTACAGCAATTACGGCTGCTGACTCAGCCTATAACGAAAATCCGCTAAATATTAATAGCATTACCAACAAACCGAAAGTAGAAGGTGAAGACGTCATTACTTGGTGTACTACATCAATAGCCGAACAAGAGAAATGTGAAAAACTTGCTAATGCTACTTTGATAGACAAAGGACTTTTTGGTAAACATTACCTTGAGATAAAATGTAAAAGAGTAAGTTGTTATTACTACTATAAACATATATATACGGCTATGCTTACTTCTAAAGAAAAAGATTTAAATAATTAATAATTTTTAGGCGTTTGATACTGAGGAATGTATGACATGGGTTGACAGACAAGAGGCTTCGCTGCTAGCTTTAGATGCGGGTGAAGTGTATGTTGCTGGACGTTTTCACTCTTTAGTACCTATTGTTCAAGAGGTAAGAAAATGTACTCTTAGTAATGTTGAGGCTGTCACAGCGCAGCGGCACAGCTGCTGATTATAAATGTGTTGTTTGTGCATTCAATTCCAACCCAAGTGAAACTATTTCCATTTTCCCACTCTGGTGAAAAACAAAGTGCCACATTGAGTTCCACCAATTATTAAACAATATGCAATATGTTAAAATATTGAAAAATAACTTTCT
This sequence comes from Heliconius cydno galanthus, assembly GCA_036379175.1. NCBI lineage: Eukaryota > Metazoa > Arthropoda > Insecta > Lepidoptera > Nymphalidae > Heliconius > Heliconius cydno. Next base: position 21,723 of record JAKRZM010000009.1, on the reverse strand, counting down.
TTCAAACAGATATTGAACACACAATTTTTTTTTATTTCCATACAATGTTACATTTTTATTTGTCAAAGTATGAAAATTTTACATTAAAGTTTGAGACAATCAAGTATTAGTATTGCAATTTAAAACTTTGTGTCTATTTGGAAATCAAATAAATAATAAATAAAAAATAATTTACATTTGAGATGGAAAATAATATATTTCTCTTATACAGCTTTATACCTAGTATCTAGACACTCCATTTAGTGGAATTGTCGCAACTTTTCTTTCCTTTTTTATATACTATTATTGTTTTAAATACTTTTTAAGCTCTACGGCCGGGGTGAGCCATACCAACTAGCAGTGGCAGTAATTAAGAAAGGAGGTTTATTACACATTCAACCTGGTATGGGCCTTCATGGTTTAAGAGGTGTAAAAGCTTGTTTCCCAGGTGTTGGATCCTTAGCTGGATGGGTTATGCCTATACACACAGTAAGTTATTCAAATGCACAATAGTAATTTAGGAAGGCACTCAAGATGAACAAAAAAAATGGTTTTTTAAAAATTTTAAATAAATAATGTTATGCATGTTAGGTAATAAATACAAATAAATTGTTGATAATTGTTAGAAAAGGAAGCTTTACTTTTTTTCATTATAGTTTTTAGGGTTAGGTTTTAGGTTTAGGGTTTTAGGTTTTCTACTTATCTTGCTATTATGAAAAAAGACTAATATGGATAGCAATTACTATTACAATGAATATGCATAACATTAAGTACTTAGTAATACCTACACACTACAAAAACAATGTATGTTTATCTTGGGTGAATCTAGAACTAAAACACTATTCTCTGTTATCTGAAACAAGAGTCAGAATATGACTACTTATATTATACTTCAAACTTTCATATAATTTATATTTTATATAAATGTATTTTTAAGTCTATTTAGTCTTGTATCTTATTAATGTACATTTTTTTTTAGTTAATGCAAGAAGGTGGTCTTAAAATAACAGACTGCAATAATCATGTGAAATCAGCTATAGAATTCTTTGGTGAATCTTGTGCTCCAAATTCTTTAAAGGATATGTATAATCCTATTGGTGATAATTCTGACAAGTGAGTAATTTACTTGTTTTTTTAAAAAAAAGCCAGGCAATAATTACGTTTTTAAAATTATTTTCCATACTAACGAAAGATGAATTATATTGTATAAAATGTTGCAACATCCATTTTTTTTTACTTTTGTAAAAAAATTTCTTCTTGAGAACCTAGTTTTAAGACAGTTGCCCACTTTCCACCGATTTTTTTATGTGTTGAGTGATGAAAGTCAACACCGCACATTGTCTTGTTATCAGAGGGAGGAAATATAAATATTGAATAATTCATTCCCCTGAGCGAAATCGAACCCACAACCTTCGTGTTTACAATCCCACACTAGTGAGTGCGCACAATGTGCATTTTTCGTATTCTAATGAATTAAATTTTTCAGACTATGCAAGTTATGTACCGGAGGGGCGGGCGTACGATGTACCCTCGCGGACCCCTACGCCGGGTACCAAGGGGCACTTAAGTGCTTAATCGCTAATGGAACCGGGGATATAGCATTTGTAAGGGATACTACCATACAACATACCCTTATGTCGAATAAGATTTTCGGTGAGTATTTTCTACTTTTACCTGTTTATATATTTAAATATTTGCTTTAACAAGATTTTTTCAATATTAAATTATTATTATATGTATGTATATTAGTAAAATTGATGAAAGGAGTCTTTTTGAAAGATATTTTATAATAAATAGTGGAATCCAACATTGCATTTTACCTCCAATGAAAATCAAACTCACAACCCACTGTGGTGTCTCTTATCGTCGTGGCAAAGCTTCCGACTGTAAAGACAACGGTTACGGTACGTCAAAGCGTGGCGTTGAGTTCCGCCTATCAACATGCATTGTCAAAATTAGGCGAAATGTAGAAGAAGTGCCGTACCCCTTACAGGTAGTTGCCTACCGTATACAGTGTGAAGCTTAAAAAAAACTAATAATTTTTATAGGTGGTATAACCCAAGACAACTTTGAACTGCTCTGTCGAGATGGTTCACGTAGACCCATCCAGGAATGGGAACAATGCAACTGGGGTGTGGTTCCAGCAGATGCCGTCGTTACTAGCTCCGCTGCGACTACGGAACAAAGGGAAAGGTAGTTTAAAATTACTTTTTTCTATATTATGATAATTGAAAAGTTGGTTCTTTACTGTAGAATATATACAGGCTCTAGGCCACACTCGATTAATGGACAAACTACTAACACGCCTATTATTGATGGTGGCTCTTGTAATAATGACGTCATAACGTGAAATGCATAAGATTGTGTTTGTCTATTTATACAAAAATCAGCTTCATGCTGTATCCCACACACGGCAGGCAGAGGGACCCTAGTGTTAAGACAACCTGTTCTCCACTTTCCGCCGAATTCTGGACTGCGTGTTGAGTGGCAGCACTCAACGCCGCGCTTTTGCCTCGACACCAGAGCGAAGAAATGGAAATATAAATTTAAATAAATATTTTATCTCCTCGAGTGGGGATCGAACCCACAACCAGTCGGGTTTTACAATCGCACTTTGTGCCCCTGCGCAATGTTTATACATTAAGGTTAACGTTGAGTGTACTCCCTGAAGTTAGGCTTTCTGAATAGGCCATACTGTACTTGTGTTCTGCTAGTAGACTAGGTGGGTGACCTAAATTACCCAATTTTACAATATTCTCCAGTTTGGCGGTAAACGTAAAAACATGTTTTTGCGACAGTATGTTTAGATATTCTTGACTTTACTGGAATATAATAAACTTCTTCTTTCTTCTTTTCTTAATTTCTCAAAAACAAAACACATCTACTTTTGAAACTCAAATTATATTATAAAACTTTAACTCATTTTTTATTCAAATCAACCTTTACGAAAATTTAAATGTAAACTACTGTTACATACACACAAAAAAATCAATTTTTTTACAGATTCCAAAACCTACTAGTAAAAATATTAGAACTATATGGGGAACCAAATCCTCTCAACAATAATTCAAATCGAACCAGCGACTACCAAGCTCGAGACCTTTACGGTAACATCCTAACTTCTACCACTGAAAGAGCCCGGTACAATGAATGGAATGTAAATAATAGACGCGAGTATACTGAAAGAGGCGAGAATACTTACAATAATGCAAGGTTTGTATTGTTTTCTTTTTTTAATTGCTTGAAACTGTTGTTAGAAACTGTTACTTGGTGTTTTAAGCCTACACATCTCGTATATTATTCAGTTTTTTATAGATTCAAGCTTTATGCCGGATATAGCAGGGAAGGCAGAGGGAACTTTGTGTTAAGACACTCTGTTCCCTTCTTACCATCTAAATTTTGTGAAATTGTAAGAAATTGAATAGTGGTACTCAAAACCAAGCTTTGTCATGTTATCAGAACGAGGAAATTAAATTAATTAATTCGCCCGAATGGAAAGAGTACAAGATATGGCTAGATTTGGGGTGGGTTAGCCGGGGCAGCTATACGGGACCACATGACTCATCTTTTTCGGTTTATTTCATATAATAATTCTCCACATAGCTATTTGTTTCGATTTCCTGTGGTTTCGGAAAAATGCGTGTTAGGTGGTGGTCTCCATTGCTGCTCTCCTCGCCAATTATTACACCAAGCGGGGACGCACTGGTACGTCCTAACATTGCGTGTTTGAGTTCGTGGTCGCTACATGGGCTCCGTCTTGAAATAATTTACTATTTTTGATGACTTTTATGTGTGGGCAATAAATATTTTATATAAAATGATTCCTATGATTCAAAAATTAATGGGACCCACACTCCATCGTTGACCTGGGGCCCCCACAGATCTAAATCCGGCTCTGATTTTACTCCACGACAGCCTAATTATATAGATTATTCATTAACATACCATCTCTTGTCATACGGTATAAAGGATTTTTTTAAAGTTATATATTTTATATTGTAATTGTTATTTCACACATAAGAGTGGACTAAGGTAGAAGCTAAAATAATAAGGCTAAAATTTAGTTTTTATTACAGTGCGTCACCATTTCGATCTAGAACTGATTCTTTGGGCAGGCCTATAGAATTACCATTCAAGTTATTTAATTCTGAGGGCACTACGGACTTATTGTTTCAGGTACAACTAAATTTGTTTTTTTTTTGTTTAATATAAGCTTACTCATAATTTTAACATTTTTTAAGTGTTATTCCACACTTAGGAAAAAATATACTTATTAAGTAAACATAGTAACACATATAAAAATTTGAACATAGCGTTGGATTTGAATCTATGCATTTTAGAAACTTTCCAAGCTCTCTGACCGCTAAGCCATACATTCTCATCAAGGTACATTGAAATTCTTATATGCTGGTACAACTTATTTATTTTGTTATTTTCACTTTATTTAATCTATATATCTTCTAAATTTTAATAAATAGTTTTTGCTATACTTACAGGATGCGACAATAAATTTCCGTATACTAAAAGAAGAGGAACAATCAGCTGATCACATTCTAACTACAAGGGATTCACCAATAAGCTCCCAATCGGAAAAAGCCGTGCTTGGCATCAGGGACTGTCCGGTGAAACGAGCTGTTCTATGTGTCACCAGTGACCAGGAAATGGACAAATGTGTCAAAATGAGGGTAGGTTATATTTAGTTCTTTCGATGTTATTTTTAAATTGTCTTGCCTTAAATAGCAGAGTAGGTAATAGCAGAGGCCATAATTAAAAATATTTTATGTTAAGAATAAGGTACTTAGTATTTTAGTAAAATAAAACATAAAACACTTTTAATACCACCATACTCTAATTTATCTCTTTAATAAGACAGGGGGAAACACTACTCTTTTGCTTCTCTTTATTTCCTATGCCTTTGTCACCTAGACGTGATAGCTATTTTAGCGATAAAATCGAATGTAGAACGTTTCTTTTTTCATATTCACGCTATACCCCGCACACAACAGGGTAGGCAAAGGAGAACATAGTGTTAAGAAACTCCGTTTCCCACTTTCCGCCGACATTTCTTTTTTATTTGTGCGTTTTTATTTGGTAAACATACAATAAAGAATATTACAATTTTAATAATAATATGAAATGATTTTTACATATGCATAAAATTTGATTTCCAATTCCAGGTAGCACTGAAAGCCGCTTACCTCTCCCCTCGTCTAGTTTGTTGGCGCGCGCACAGCACGCGGCACTGCGAGCGGGCGGTCGCCGATGGTACTTGCGATTTTGCGGTGTTAGACGCCGCGGACATGTTGCACGCAGCGTACAAATACCGCCTTGTACCCTTTATGCAGGAGGTTTGCAAGAATTATCTGATTATTTATTATGTTTATAATTAATATTGATAAGCAGTCTCCTATCTCGTCTAATTTTATATGCTTGGGTGTGTCTCATCCCTACTCGATGAATCAAACACCCATACCAGAGCAGGGAAATGAAAATAAATGAATGATCCAATTATTTTCATTTCTCTGAATATTGAATGATGCGTGGGTAACAGAGTTTCTTTACACTAATTTCCCTTTACCTACCCTGATATGTGCGTAAAGATAAAAAAACTTTTCGCAGGTATACTCAAGCGGTAACAATTGGTACTATGCGGTCGCCGTAGCAAAAGAACAAGATGCTGATACAGATTTGACATATTTGCGTGGTAAAAACACATGCCACACTGGTATCGGCATGGCCGCCGGTTGGGTGTATCCACTCGCTTATTTAATATCTAATGGATGGATACGGTAAGAAGATTTATATATATATATCGTTTTTTTTTTAAAAAAACGTATAGAAATTAAACATAGTGGGTTTTGAACCCGCGCTATTTAAAAGACCGTTTAACTCCTTTGATCACTAAGCTATGCGTTCTTCAAGATACAACGAAATTCTTTTTATACACCTTATTGCTACTTCTTATTTATATATTTTTATTACATTTCCCATGAACAGAGCCTAGCGTTAAGTTATTAATTTCGCTTTCCGCTCGAATTACGAATGTTGCGTGTCGCTTAATGCAGCGTTTTCTTACTGGAGTGAGTAAATGAAAATAATGTATTACCTTGAATGTTAAATTAGATCGTACGGCTGCGACGGCGCGCACGCGGCCGCGCAGTACTTCGCAAAGTCGTGCGCGCCCGGCGCGCTCAGCAGCGAGTACGTGGACGCTGGCACCGTGCCGCACGACAATTTGTGCCACCTCTGCCAGGGCGCTTCCTATCGGTGAGTGTGTGACAGACTTATATCAATTTCATTGCAATGTTTGTTATGTATATCATAAGCAATAATAATAATAACTTTATTTAACTTAAGTACAATGCAATTAAAAAGTGGTAGCAGTGGCCTAAATGAATAAAGAATATTTTGTGTTAAAACTTCGACTTCGATAAGTTCGACTTGTCTGTGTATGTGTGTATCTGTATAACTCTCTGTGGCTTCGTAGCTCCTAAACAGATAAAACCATTTTTATTTATTTTTAAAGTGACTTATTCAACTGTTCTTAGCCATGATTCGAAAAATATTGTTCAGTCGTTTGTAGATTATCAGCTCCATCTAGTTGTTCGTTTACTTTTTGAGCACTCTGTGTCGGAGGTTTTAATTATTAATAATTATCCACAGTCGTTGCCGGCGCGACGCGAGCGAGGACTACTACGGGCACGTGGGCGCGCTGCGCTGCATGGTGGAGGGCGGCGGCGACGTGGCCTTCGTGCGCCACACCGCGCCCGCAGAGGTGTCCGGGGGGCGACGCCGCGAGTGGTGGGCGCGCGACCTGCTGCCCGACGACCTACAGCTGCTGTGTCCCGACGGTAAGTGACGCACGCTAAAGAATTTACAAAGTGTAATATAAAAAAAAGCAGCCAATACTTGTAAGATTTATTTATTAAATAAAAACCAATCTGATTAATGATAATTAATAGTTCAATTCGATTTCCATTTAGGTACTCGAGCCAAGATGCATGAATACAAGCGCTGCAACCTCGGTAAAGTCCCAGGCTCAGTTCTGATGGGCCGTGCTAACCACTCTGAGTTAGATACCTTCTCTAACCTCATGGTGTATGCTCAACAGTTGTATGGTGCTACTACTTCAGATGAATTTAGGTTAGTAGATTGGCTTCTTGAAAAGATGGACAAAGGGAATCAGGTGCTAAGACCCTCTGTTTCCCACTCACTTTACGCCCAATTTTCGAGGCATTGTGTGTAAAGTGGTGGAACTTAACGCCGCACTTTGTTTTGTTACCAGAAGAAAATATTTATTTCATTTTCCCAGAGGGATTTCAAGCCACAGCCGTGTGTTTACGGTCTGATGCTGTGTGGCTACGCGTCGTGGCATATTCAAAACATTATTTTTAATATAAACTTATTATTTTACAATTATATTTTTTATTTCAGCTTCAGTATGTTCCTCTCGCAAGCTCCATACGCAGATCTCATATTCAGTGATGCGGCGGTCCGTCTAAAGCCACTTCCACACAGCAAACGTTCTGCCGAGTTTGTATCCGGCGAGGCGTTAACACGCGCGGCTCGTATTGTATCGTGTGACGCGCCACAATCGCTATACTATATAGCGTCTGATCCCGACTTCTTGTCTATAGGATATAGGAATGGTTTTGTGGGACATGTGTTAGCTACAGCTTTATTTATATTGGCTTTGTTTAGATAATATTACATTTTTAGTAAGTTTATAATTGATTAGAAAATTAAGCATTGCACAATAACTATTCCAGTTACGGATTTTAATTGATATTATGTAATGGATCGTTTTTCTATATATTGTGTAACTTAGATAGTAAGTAGTAGAAACTTAATTTTAATCATAAGAAAATATTCCGTCCATCCAAGTGCCTGATGTTAAAAGTACTTTGTTTATATGTTTATTTTTATAAGTCCAGTTAATTTTACACTTTTACTTTATAATTAATATAATTATCTCAATTTACAAATTATATTTTATATTCTTTAAATGAATCTCATTTTTTATATTTTGTATACTATTTTACCTATGTTTTATAGTCAAATAGAATTAAATAAATGTTGTGTATGATACACGACACTTAATGTCCAACATAACTCACTGTAGACTCTCCATTAGACTGTACCTGACAAAGGGTTAGTATCTCAACAATTAATGTGATGATATAATATGTAGCTTATATCAAAAAACAAACTCTTCAGCTAAAATTTAAGATTATGTTGTGTTTGTATTTTTGATCGTTATATTCCGTCCAAATATAATTCATTCTGTGACAGCTAGGTTTTATAAGTTTTAAATAAAACATTTTTAAAAAATAGTTAATTAATTTTATTTTACCCATTTATTGATAAAATTGTCTATGATCAAAACATTGTAAATCTGTAGGTAGAGAATCGAAAGACTTCATAATGTTTCGTAAATCAGTCCTTCTGCATATGTCTCTTACTGCTTGTGTTTCGTTTTGACCATCTTTGGAAACTCTACTAGAATGTTCCCTCCATTTTCCAAAAATACAATTAGTTTTAGCTACTTCTATATTTACAAATGGCACTAATATATTACACTTTGGTGTACGTCTAGCACATAATAATAATGCTTTAAATGATAAATAACGAAAATGATTTATACAATAAATAAAATTAAACTCTTTAGGTTTGTTATGGCATAAGGTTTCTATAATATTGTTACAAAGTTTTACAGTCACTTTTTTCTTGTAAACTGGCAAATATTGTACTATATCTTTTTCATCACACTGTATAGCCAGTATACAACAAAACTTGTTAGCTGAAAGGCATAATGTGATAAATACCTGATTCCATACATGTTCTTCATTGTTGTGGTAAAAATTGAAAATATGTCTATTCAAATTAATTCCAGATTGACCAATTCTATTTTCTAAAAATGTTTCTAAGTCTGCAATGGCTGCTGAAAAATATATTTTAAACCACACTTGTCCTGCAAATGCAGCGTTAATTCTGCTTACGTGTAAATTGGAAGTATTATAGCTATATCCTAGAAATGGAAACTCTTGGGTGCATTTAACTGTTGGATGAGGGAAATTGACTAATGTTTTACCAAAATTTATATTCTTATAATTTGATAGGGCCTGAAGAAATAAATGAGCATCTTCTAATGAATCAGTTACAAATAAATAATCATCAACAACTCTTATGAATAATTTAACTGATTGTTCTACATCTTGAATCAGTTCTGTAAAGTAAATTTCATCAAAATATGTATAGTATAATTCAGATAGAGCTGGGGAATATTTATATCCTTGTACTAAACCTTTTCTCCATTTGTATATAGTAGAGCCAGCTCGAATCAATAGTGGTTGTGACAACTCAGACATTAATTCTTTATAACTTTGTAAATATTTTTTCTTCAAATATAATGGCATATCTTTCTTTTGAAATATTAGATGCCTCTCATCTATAATCTTTAAAAGTTTTGCTTTGTCAATCGATCCAAATGCATTACTAAGATCTGTCTTAACAAAATACAGAGGTGGGTTATTTTTTTTTAGCCATTTTGTATATAAATGTTTGTACTGATTTTCAATTTTATCTTGAACTTTTCCATTTAGTAATTGAATAAAATGCAATCTGTCTTTAATTTTATACTTTTCACATTGATTAGATAAGTCATTTTTGTAACATACAATTGGCCTGTATTGATGATTTATTTTTAACACAAGATGTAGCTTTGGTATATTCCTTTTAAATACTTTGGATTTGAATTGTTTAATACTACTTTTTACATTACAAACCTTTTTCTTAACACAGTGCGGCTCAAATCTTCTAATTACCTTCATAATGACCATGTCTGATATTTTCTTATCATAGTAAGCTTGCCACTGATTTTTCCAAAAGAAATATAATCTATTCTCATTAGCGTCGACTTTGCATGTTGTAACAAAGAAATTTAATGTAATTATTGCAGATAGTAAATTTTTAACAATCCAATATAGTATATTGCAAATAATTTTATAAGCCACTGAGGAAGCTACTGAGTTCCAAGGAAATGTGTGTATATTCCATTGTTTAATAATATCATCAAATTGTATATATTGCCGATTCATAGTAAATATTATTAATTGTACACATTTTTTAAATATTTTCTTATTATGGATAGTATTATAGAACTTATACGGAATAATATTCGTAAGTGCGTTCATGCAACTCATAAATACGTCATATTTATTTACAGCGCGTAAATTCTCTTGTTTATTTACCTGCACGGTCAAAAATTCTTTAAAATCTTGCTTGCTACAGCATTTAATATTATATCTCAAATCTGTTAATATTTTTAATATCTCAGGAGGAGTGTTTTGCAATAAATCCTTGTCACCAATCACTTGTTCAACAAAAATATGTTCATTTCCACTTTGCAATAACTTAACATTAAAAATGTTATTCAATGACCTCACATTTTGTTTATTTGTAAAATATTGGGCAAAACAAACTGGAGAAAACATAATTAATGATTAAAGTGTTAAACTCAAATGTACAGGCATTGCAAGAGAAAGGCATTTTATATTTTAAGTATTTGGGCTTTGGCACCCCTTCTACCACCCTATACTGTATTCAATTTTCAAATTTTGCGGCGACTTGTATAAACTTGTCGAATCTTGACTTCGGTTTGTTTGGTTCTTTGCTTGCTTACTTTATTTATACAGGTTTCGTTTTACGCAAAATGAAATTAAAATTGACATTTATTTAAACTTATCTTATATAATATAATAAAACAGTAAAAATATTTTGTCTGTACATTTAGTATTTAGAACTGAAATGGAAATAAGGATATTTAGAAAGAATAATAGAAAGCAGAAATATATATTTTTAATTTCTTGTCTGTCTGTACTGTATGTATGATCACGTTTATACTTTATATCCGGAAGTACTGAACCGATTTACTTAAAATTTCACCAATTGTTTTGTTTTAACTCAGCAAAACATTTTAAAGTTCGTTTCATCAAAATCGGTTCAATAAAAAAAAGCTATCATCCTTTGAATGAACTCAAGGCATAAGTTTTCCTGCGAATATATAACAATTTATATCTAATTTTTGGGACTAAATATGCCAATCTTTAATGTTTATAATATTAAGTAGAATATGTTTTATGTAATCTTATCTAACTATGTTAACAATAAACATTACACAATACTTACCGCTTTATAAGCATATGTGTAAAATTATTTGCAATTTCAAGTCGCTAAAATAAAAAAAATGGCTAAGCGAGCAATTGTCGACTTAGTTCAAATATATAAAAATAGTGTATCAGCTGTGCTACCCGATAAAATTATTAAAGAATGTATCAATTATAACCCTTTAACGGAACAATTAATTATATCTGGACTAAATTATAACCTAAAAAATAAAAAATTGTATGTAGTTGGTACTGGGAAAGCAGTTCAAAATATGGCTATCGAGGCAGAAAAGATATTTGGTCCGAAAATTGAAAAGGGAATTATAAGTATTCCTGTGGGAAGCTTAATTTCTAAACAACCTAGCGGAAATGTTTTATATATTGAAGGAGCTCAAAATAATTTGCCTGATCAAAATGCGGTAGAAACAGCTAAAAAAATCAAAGACTTAGTATTAAAATTAACAGAAAATGACTTTTTATTAGTATTGTTATCAGGAGGTGGATCCGCTTTACTCCCTTTGCCAAAAGAACCGATTACTTTAGATGAGAAAACTAATTTAATAAAGAAATTAGCAAATTCAGGTGCAGACATTATAGAGCTTAATATTGTAAGGAAAAGTATATCGGACTTAAAAGGAGGCAATTTAGCAAAATATACATTTCCTGCAGAAGTAGTAACACTTATACTGTCAGATGTTGTTGGTGACCCTATAGATATAATAGCAAGCGGGCCAACAAGCGAAAACAAGGACAGCTCATTAGATGCAATAAATATTATTAAAAAATATAACTTATTTGAAGAGCTGCCTACATCAATAAAATATATTTTAGAAAAGAAAGAAGACTCAAAAGGTTTTCCCAAAGAAAATGTAAGGAATATAGTTATTGGATCTAATACAATAAGCATTGCTGCAGCAACTTCTACGGCCAAATCCTTAGATTTGTGTCCTGTAGAATTGTCTAACACTATTGTCGGCAATGTTAGTGATATAGCTAACAAATATGCGGAATTAGTTAAAGTATTTTGCGATTTTAAAATTGGAAATATCGATATATATCATCTAAAAGAAAAGCTTAAAATATTAAATATACCAGGATTAAAATATGATTTTGACGAAAACAATGAGGCAACAAATTTAATTAGAACTAAATCTTTATGTCTAATATTAGGCGGAGAGACAACAGTTAAAATAAAAGGGAAAGGAATTGGTGGTAGGAATCAACAACTTGCATTAGAATTCTCGAAAAGTATACATAATTTAAGAGGTGAATTACAGGACCATAAAATCTATTTTCTAAGTGCAGGGACTGATGGTATAGATGGTCCTACCGAAGCTGCGGGTGCTATAGGATATTTAAATCTAATTTCGGATTGCAAGGAGAACAATATAGACCCGGATATTTATATTAATAATAATGATACATATAATTTCTTTAGAAAATTTAAAAATGGTGAGCTACATGTCCTCACAGGGCACACTAACACTAATGTGATGGATTTACACTTGATATTAATAAAACAAGGTTTACAAAGTTAAATTTTTATTGTTTATAAATATATTAAAAACCAATAAGTAATAATGATATATTTAATTTATTTTTATTTGTAAAAATATATATATAAATATATATTTAATATATGGGTGATAGGCTAATATATATATAAATATATATTTTTGGCTAGTTTTTTTTAAATGATATGGATAATAACAACTTATAAAGAAGGTTTTAAAAAGAGATTTAGTTTTGATTCTTTTTCCTTCTTTATCTGTGCTACAGCAACTACAGCATTTTTACATAGACCTGCAAACTTATCTTTTTTCTTTTTATTATTTTTTATTACTTTTGGAGGTGCAACATTGATAGTACTTTGAAGAGTGTTTCGTTTTTCCTTTAGTGAGAAAGCTGCTTTGGACTTGCAATACACACTTGATTCTAATTCTTGATTTCTTGCTTTCAATGTTACTTTCATATGTTTTTTTGGCACTATTTTATTATCTGTAGGTGTTATTTGTTTTTCTTCTGTTATTATTGGCTTTGTTACTTTATTTGGCTTTATGTGGGTTATTTTAGTACTCTCGCCACAAAAGGAACATACTCTTATCTAAAATTTAAAAAATATAAATATAAAATGTAGTAATAAAAATATTTTTACTTTAAATAAAACATTATCATAATAATTACCAATTCATTACTGTGCAACAAATGTTTTTGGGAACTTGGTTCATTGATTTTTCTTTTAGATTTTATCCTTTTCTTTTGCCTTTTACTCAATTTGATAGGATTTAACTGAAATATAAAATTACTATATACCATCCTTAACATTATATCTTCAAATAATGTATATTTATTATTATAATAACACTATTACTTTTGTGGATTGTCAGTTCACCTAAACCATAAAAAAATATATGGGTGATAGGCTAATAGGCATTTTTAATTGATATAATATTAAAATCACTCTGGTAACAAGGCAAAGAGCAGCTTAAAGTAAGAAACAGAAGTCTTTTAATAGGAGTTGAGTGTCTATACACTAGGTTACTAAGTTTTCAGGTTCCATTTGCCTATATGCTGCTATAAGGTGTTATGCGACACCTTATTTTATTAACATATTTACCTTTGCTTTTGTTTCATAATTCCATTCAATACAACAGCGAGAACACCTTACTTCATTTGAAAATTGATTTTTTGGCAAACCAACATCTTTAGTAATTGATTTACAACGCATCCTAAAAATGAAAATTAAATACATATTTTATAATTATTAAATTTTTAAGTATTAAATATTATATGGACGTGTTTAATTATACTTACAAATAGTAACTTTTCAAAGTTTTACTAGTCTTAGTAGTATTTCTATTATAATTTTGGACTAGATTCGAAGCTGCTTTGATTAAAAGTCCTATTTGTGCCTCAGTCATTGTTTATATAACATAAACAATACATAAATGAATTAATAATTTTAAAATGTACCGGATAACCCAAGTACACAACAATCTTTCTTGAATAAAGTGTTATTCAAATTTCAATATTAGATCTAATAGTAATATTAAAATTAAGTTGTCTGTTCAGCTTACAGCTACCATAACCATATCATATAATAAATTGTAAAAGAAACATATTTTAGCCTGAAATACTAATAAACTAATTATTATCGCTATCCTATACCAATGTCAATTGTCAATTGTCAACTGCTCTGTTTATTATTTTATGGCTCTTAGGCTTGCCAGTTGATTTTAATTTATTTCGCCAACGTCACGTAAAATGGAGAATATATTATAAAAGAAGTAACGAAAAGAAGTAATGAAAAACTGGATTTACAATAGAAGTTTAATTAGATAAAAGCCATTTAAAAATATTTATGTGATCTTTAGTATCAAATAGTATGGTACTCTATTATATACTATAGATATATGTCAAAATGTGGTAGATTTTTCTAATGCTATGTTATTTTTTAACACTTGTTACAAAAATCATGTACGGTACAATAAATTAAAAGTTATAAAATAAAAAGATTATTTTACAAAGCTACATTTCAACAAGGTTTCCAAACGTTATTTTTTCCCGCCAAAACATTTAACTGTCATATGGCTTCGATGATAGTATTCGTTAATGTTTTTTAAAAGTTTATCTGTTTAATATACAGTAAAGATTAATACTATTAATTGTAAAGTGTTTTATAATAAGTAAACATTTTAAAAGAAGCAGTACGCTTAGTGACTACTGTAGGACTACGTGAAAAAATTTTTATGGTTAGCATTTTAAAAGTGATTCAGTGATAGGTAAAGGACATAAGCAAGAATAATAGAAATTATTTAACATGGATGTAGCAGACACATATGCTACTCAAAGCCAAGTGAAAGACGACGTTGGAATACGATGCCAAAAGCTTTTTCAAGATTTTTTGGAAGAGTAAGTACTTTTTCGATATGTAAACAATCATCTTGACTGTACATACTGCATACTAGGTCATGAAACCATAAGTTAAGTTGCACAATATCTAAGTCTGTGTTGACTGTGATTACTTATCTTATAATTTATTTTCCGCTATTATAATTAATCAAAGTAAAAATACTAATATCATGGACTATATTCAAATATTAGTATACCTCTTATATTGTATATTTTATTTAATATTGTGAATAATACTTTATTTTCAAAATTCAGATTTAAAGAAGACAATGAGTTAAAATATGAGAAGCAAGCCAAAGAACTTCTCAAACCTGAATTAAGCACTTTAGAAATAAGCTTTGATGATGTTGAAAAATATAACCAGAATCTTGCAACAACTATTATTGAAGAATATTACAGAATCTATCCATTTCTAAATCAGGCTATTTTAAATTATGTATTGAGTCTTGCAGATACTGGTATGAAAAAAGACCTCCAAGACAAAGAATGCTATGTATCATTTGTAGATGTACCTACTAGGCATAAAGTGAGGGAATTAACCACAGCCAAAATAGGTACCTTGATTAGGATATCAGGACAAATTGTAAGGACCCATCCGGTTCATCCTGAACTTGTTTTGGGTACTTTTGTATGCCTGGATTGTCAAACTGTTATTAAAAATGTTGAACAGCAGTTTAAGGTATGTGAAACAACTTGTTTATTTGTTAACAATTCATACAAATTAACTTAATTATCATTATGTTACTATTGAAAATAGCCTTTAAAATCTAATGTCTTTAGTAAGGAGGCCACGAAATTGAGAGAAAGGTTTTAAGCATTAAATATATATTTGTTTTATTTGCACATTATATTACAATATAATGGGACCAAAATAGTGAAAAAATATTTGTAAGCTTGTTTTATAAAAATCTTCTTTTCCATTACAGTACACAATACCAACTATATGCCGTAATCCAGTATGTGCGAACCGTCGACGTTTCATGTTGGATGCAGACAAATCGGTATTTGTGGACTTTCAAAAGATTCGTGTTCAAGAAACTCAAGCAGAGCTACCTCGGGGTTGTATTCCAAGATCACTGGAAGTCATATTGAGGGCTGAGGCTGTGGAATCTGTACAGGTAAAGTATAATGATAAGAAAATATTTGAATTAGTATATATAAATATGCAGCAGTATTTAAAGTTGTTTCACATTGTATCCTGTTTATACCAGGATATGCAGAGGGAATCTGATGTTGAGGCACTTTTCCAACTTTTAGAATGTTCGAGATATTGCCTGTACAGTGTGAAACTGAATGCCACATTTGTCTTGTTCCCAGAAAAAGGTAATGAAAATAATCTACTGTTGTGTTTACAGTAAGATGGTGTGCCGTTGCGCCGCAATGACCTCATAGAACTTACTTTACTTAAAAGAATGATAATGAAATTTTTTTATTTTTCTTTATTTTTATCTGATTTGTATTTATTATCAATTGCAACCTACTAAGTAACATTTAAAAATATATGAGTGTCAGTTAGTAATATTACAAAACAGATGGTATGTATTATAATGTGTAAATATTAAAATAAATATTCTTAGAGCATAATGCTATTTCAAAAAAAATGTTAATGTAATAATAAAAAAATGAAGATTACAAAAGTTGTTGTTAGATTCTTTAAAAGCATATATGTTTATAATAAAAAAAAGTTTTTATAGGCAGGAGATCGCTATGACTTCACAGGAACATTAATAGTAGTACCAGATGTAGGTTCTCTATCTTTGCCTGGTGCGAAAGCTGAACTAACAACAAGGACACGACAAGCTAATGAGGGACAAATGGAGGGGATTAAAGGGTTAAAAGCTTTAGGTGTTAGGGAGCTGCATTATAAGTAAGTTTATTTTTTTATTTTTTTTAGTTTAGAAAATATATTAGGGTCTGATGGTTAAGCACCGTGGTTGTGGCCAATTTACAGCTCGGGGAATGAGGTTTTTTACGGATTTATTATTTTCCTTGCTGTCAAGGCACTGTTGTCTTAATAGGTTTTGCGCCTACCTTGCTTACTTTACTTTGCGCCAATATGATGATTAATATATTTAATATTAATTTTACAAGTTGGTGAGGAGATCGGTATTTGTGAGGTTCTAGATGCTACTATCAAGTCTAGGTTACTATACAGGGTGGAAGAGTCAGCGCTTCTTTTATTGAAACTGCATATAGGGTAATATATTTCAAACCCACACCTAAGAAATTAATCAAGATACCTCAACAGTTTGGACGTAGGATTTTTTTTTTATTTCACGATTTTTATCCATACCTGTATTTCGTGTGACGCACACATACGTGTGCGACGTTTCCGATTTGACAGGTAAGTGTGTGCGTGCCTATGTTATACTTTACAAATGGCGTTTTATTTTAAAACGATAATTTTATTATTTATTTTGTTTGAAAAAATAACTTTTTCATTTTTGGGAATTATTTTTTTTCCGAATTATATTAGGCTTTTATAGAGTAGTTAAAACTGTGGTTTCATTTAAAGTGGTGCTGACAATTTCACCCTGTATATAGAATCAGTCAGACTAATGGAAGTTGTCAATCATCAACCCAAAAAGAGCTGATGATCTTCAAATGGCTGAACATATTTTTACTGTAATCTTTTAAATATTACTTTACTGTCAATTATTTTTTTAGAACAGCATTCCTAGCGTGTAGTGTTCAAGCAACTTCCCGTCGTTTCGGTACTGGAGATCTGGCGACTGATGACTTAACTACTGAAGATATGAGGAAGCAGATGACTGATAAAGAATGGGACAAGGTGTGTTTGTAATTAATTAAAATTATTTAAATTTTAATTAACGGCTGCAGTTAAAGGGATAAACAAGTATGATTTTTTTGTATTTAATTGAGTTTAAAAAAAACTACTTAACACTAAAACTACATACTTCTAAAACTATTAATATATACTACATATTTAGAAGATACCTAACCTAATGCTATATAACATATTTGTAAATTATATTTTCATTTTACTTGCTCTTGCTCTTAAGTTTCGTAACTCAACACGTCATAAAAATAAATAATTATTTTCTTCAATCTATTTAATTTGTAAATAATTATCTTCTTTTTTATAATGTGCTATGTATATGTTAATTGAATTTGAATGGAAAAAAATAGTTATTTATATATTATACTGCATTTGGATATGGATATTAATAAATTACTTTGTCTTAAACTACTTTTAATATTTTGTAATATAAAAGATTGAAGAAGATTATTTATTTACTACAACTATAATATTTTTAATAGGTATATGAAATGTCACGAGATCGGAATCTCTACAATAATCTCATAACAAGTTTGTTTCCAAGTATACATGGGAACAATGAAGTTAAGAGAGGCATTTTGTTGATGCTATTTGGAGGTGTCGCCAAAACTACTATTGAAGGTAAGTGTAGTTCATATATTCGCTCTTTCATTACAGACGCTCTTCATTCACGCAGTATACGGTCGACCATACGTACCGCCCTGAAGTTAGGTTTTCTGAATTTTTACGCATTGGAGTGGTCACGACTAACACAAAATAAACAAACAGACAAACGTATTCTCGCGTGCACCATCTCCACAAAGATACGTCATTATCACAAGAGTAGACGAGTTAGTATTCTCTTTGCGACTGACAGACGGGTTAGAGCACTGCAACACGAGGGTCTCATATTATATGCTTATGATAATACAAATAAAAAGAAAGATATATGAGATCAAAGAAACATACATGTATGTATATTTATTGATATACAGGCACAACACTCCGCGGTGACATCAACGTGTGCATTGTGGGGGACCCCAGCACGGCCAAGTCGCAGCTGCTCAAGCAGGTCAGCGACATGACGCCGCGTGCCGTCTACACCAGTGGGAAGGCATCCTCTGCCGCCGGCCTCACCGCCGCCGTCGTCAAGGTACCTCACTTAGAGTGACGACAATACATGACCGTCACCAACTATAGTGACGTGACTGACATGGCGCCGCACGCCGTCTACACCAGCGGAAAACTATAAAATTAAGTTCAAGGACAATATTATGAATATGAAAAATATATTTTATTGTAAACTGAAACACATCGTTACAAGTACAACAAATAGTACTACACTAAAAAAAATGTAGTAGTAAAATAAATATAGTAGTATATAGTTGTCCTAAAATTTTCCACATCAGGACGAAGAATCATTCGACTTCGTTATAGAAGCCGGCGCTCTAATGTTAGCGGACAATGGCGTGTGCTGCATCGACGAGTTCGACAAGATGGACCCCGGCGACCAGGTGGCCATTCACGAGGCCATGGAGCAACAGACTATATCGTTGGCTAAGGTGGGGTTATGGTTTGTTGTAGCTGAGCACGCTATATCTCTATAGCAAGATAGGCAGATTAAATCTAGTGTTAAGAAACTCCGATCCCGTCGCACGGCCTATATTTCGAAACTGCGTGTTGAATGGCGAACGCCACCAATTTGTCTTGTTATCAGCGGGAGGAAATGTACATTCCCCTAAACGGGAATCAAACCCGCAATCGTAACGATTACAGTCGGACGTTGTGCCAATCCGCCTCGACGACCCAGGCGTTATAGTAATTGTTAAATGAAAGTAATAGTAGCACCTCCACAGAGCTTCTATGATAATTGGCAAAGTACTAAGTCAATCAATTATTAAATTAGGATTTTTTTTCAGGCTGGTGTAAGAGCAACATTAAACGCCCGTACATCAATACTGGCAGCCGCCAACCCCATAGGCGGCAGATACGACAGGGCTAAATCATTGCAACAAAATGTCGCGTTAAGTGCACCCATTATGTCTCGTTTTGATTTATTTTTCATATTAATAGACGAAACAAGCGAAATGGTAGATTATGCTATAGCAAGGAAGATTGTCGACCTGCACTGTAATAAAGAAGAAACATATGATTGTGTGTATTCTAGAGAGGATTTGTTGAGATATATTGCGTTTTCAAGATCGTTCAAGCCTATTATTACTGAGGTAAGAGACTTTGTTGTTTGTGTTTTTTGATGGTTTGTGACATTTGCTTTGTTTTTTATTATTTGTAATACCTTTAATACTGTAATTTTTCTGTCTGTTAAACTCATAAAATTAAAATATAGTTAACAATGGAAAAAAATTAACATTATTTAAAAATAGAACAAATAAAGGAAATCAACAAACCTCAAATGCGGAGCACCACGTTACTTAGATAAAAATTGTCTGTGCCATAGAAAAAACCACCGTACTTAAAACAAATGCACTTATTTTACAAAAACCAGAATACTGCAGCGTTTTTTGTTGTTAAAATAATAAAAAAAAACATGCGGAACACTTTGTTCTTTTCACAACTAAAAAGACAACATTTTCATTCCAAAAATAGAACACATCCCATCCACTAATGAGAACTAGGCTTTTCGTAGAATATATTTATAATACAAAAATATTACGCTAAACTTTACATTATTCTCTTTGCCTCTATAAAAAAAATAAAACAACAATTAAAAAAGAACATCTTATTCCAATAGGAAGCCGGCAAGCTGCTAGTGGAGTACTACAGCGCGCTCCGAGGCCGCGAGGGCGCGGGCGGCGGCGGCGCGTGGCGCATCACGGTGCGCCAGCTGGAGTCCATGCTGCGGCTGGCCGAGGCAATGGCCAAGATGCACTGCAGCGGGCACGTCACTGAGCAGCATGTGCATGAAGCTTATAGGTAGGGAGTTATATCAATATATGTACGGAGCGAATACATTTATTGAAATAAGCGAATTGAGTAACGCCACTCTATTCCGAAATTCAGCTGAAAGGTCTTAATGGGAATGGAGTGTCTTAACACTAGGTTCCCTCTGTGTAACCTACTAATGATTAATGTAATGATTAATATAAATTTATTTACTAGGTTACTAAACAAATCTATAATTCGAGTGGAACAACCAGACATACACTTAGATGAAGAAGATCCGCAGTATGAGCCCAGCATGGATGTTGACCAGGAATTACCAAATGGCTCAGGTATTTTTATACATTTTTAAAGTGTTATTCCCAAACAAATGATATGGATAAATTATAACAATACAAATTAACAATAATGTTAGTTTTTTTAAATAAATATTTATTTTTATTACAAACGTCACGTAAATCGCCTTTTATAATAAGGTGGAAAGCTTAAAATCCTGACACCAGGATAGACACCGTAATCTCATTGCGTTTCCCCCATTCCACCTAATTTTGTAACACATTGAGCTGAAGTCACCTCCATCTTGTTACCAGACCGAGAAAATTTAAATTCTTTATTGTCTTGAATGGGAATCGAATCTACAACCGTCGCTTTTACATGCGTACCCCATGCATAACACTGCCGCTGCCCCATAACTACTTCCATTTATATTATATAATAAAATTCATCAACACATTTATATTTACAGGTTCAACAGAGAGTCAAGTGAACAGTGATCAATCAAAAAAGAAATTAACTCTGTCCTTTGAGGAGTACAAGACTCTTAGCAACATGCTGGTCGTGTTTATGAGGAAGGAAGAGACTGAAGCTGAGGCTAATGGTTAGTATTTTACCTTTTTTTTTGCTAAGGCACTCCGGTTCCCTCTTTTTACTATCTTGTACTATTTTGTAAAACAATATAATTTGTTTTGTTAAATAATATAAATATTA
>JAKRZM010000007.1:0-18524 GCA_036379175.1 Heliconius cydno galanthus | reverse complement strand
AGTTACGAAAAAATGTAATTAAAGGTGATTGCGGCAGGATTCTTCCAGGCAACCCAGGTGTAATCTGTTCTACTAATCATGTATTATTCATTAATATAGATTTAATTAAGAAAACTCGTATATGCAGGATTCAACGGCCGGATCTCAGTCTATTATGTTTTTCGCCCGTATCTTGTATGTATTTATGTATGTAAGATATTGAATAGGTATTGTTACATTCGATTTAGTAGCTCAAGTGTTCTTAGATAGGTGAGAATGGATATCAAATTCAAGAACTCAATACGATGATTTATTTCAAAGAATCCTAACAAAAAAATAAAAAATAAAAAAAATATTTAAAAAAAACAATAACCCCGACTGCATAAAACTGAAAATAAAATAAACAGGCGCAATAATTTATTAGGATTAACAGTCGGGACCTATGAGTAATTCTTCAATCAATAAAATCTTTGCCAGGAACCCCACATAATTTAAAGAGGTAAGAGAGGAGAATGCCACTTCTACTAGTTTATTTTAAATTTTTAATCCTGGTAATTTGCTAACAAACCAAACAAACAAAAACATTTTTCTACTCCTAAACGTGACAATTTTTGCAAGCAGAATCAAAACAATTCCTAAAACACAAATTGTTATTTATTTACTGCATTAAAATATAGATAAAAATATTTGATCCATTTTTCGGGTTTTGTATATTTTGATATTAATAAATACTATTAAATGGTTATTTTGTTGGTTCATGTACGGTTCCTGAATATTTGTTGTTCAGGCCATATCTGCTGTAACAAAATCCAAATAATATTTGAATTATTGTTTAGTTATATTTATTAAATATATTTATTATTATAATTATATACAACTGATTGAAAAAGTGCTGTTGAGTTTTTTGCGCCTGTTCTCCTTAGGGCTGAGCCATTAACCTTAGTGAACTGGTAGTAACTGGTAGTATTTGAAGTTCCAAAAAGTAAACATGTACTTACCTAACTTCGTATTTTGAATTGAAATTCAAGCATCAGCGTTAAAATTGAACTTTGGTATGTTACGACAAACCCTTCATCTATCTTGCATTAAATGGTTGGTCGGTAGAACATCTACGCTCATCTTAGACTATTTCGTCTTAAAAATTTTTAGAAATGAAATTTTGGGACTCGTTTAATTACCCAATATTCGAAGATAATAGAAGATCAAATATTAAAAATTAGTGATAAAATTGACAAACTGAATGCTCCTTTTTTTGTCCATTAAAAGAATAATTAATTACATTTTTAGGTTCCATGAACCTATGTTGTTCTTGCATTATCTCTACTGTGAATCAATTCACAGTAGGTATAATCGTAATTAAACATTTAACCAACCTTAAACTTGGCGTTAGAGAAAAAAATCGGAGGAATTCAAGTTACAGCTTTAATCAAGAGAACCTCCCCTTGAATAATACTAAAACTTAAGTTCGTGTGTTTACAGTGCACAGTGAAAGATCACTCTCAGGTCACTCCCACGATTATCATGGATCATCTTTATTGCTATTGCAGTAAGGACTTATATTGGTTTAGGGTTGTAGAGCTGAAGTGCCAGCCGAATTTGATTCAAGCTCAATAGTAGCTTTTATTATAAAAGAATTAGAAGTTTCACTAACTGATATATTTATTTGTCGGTCAAAATTTTTATTTATTTAAATCATCAAAAATATTTATCAGTTTAATTTACTGATTATAGACTTAGAAGAAATAAGATTATTACCCATTAGATATCAATTTAAAAATCAGCTGCCCCTTTAGTAGAGTAGGCAGAGGGAATCTAGTGCACACTCATGTCTCCTTTTTCCACTGAAAAAGGGGACATGAGTGAGGTTTTCCGATGGAGGCATTCCGATTGGATTTTAATTTGAAAGTTCATCAGAAATAAAAGTTACGGCTTAAATAATATTTTTCATACTTATGTTTTTAATATAATCTGATTTATAATATGATCCAGTTAGTACCTCTTGAGTTATTCGCGCGTCTGCATAATTTTTTTTTTATATTAACAAAACCAGTCATAAATAATTATAAATATAAAGCTGCACTTAGCAAAACATATAAAAGAAGTGCAAATGCAAGATAAACTTCATTTATAATTTCATAGTGTCGTGGACCGTGCCTGTGACTTGATTGTATGTGATAAACGTAACATTGCAACTATCTTCGAACTTAATTTGAAATATGTAAGTCAATTTTCCCAAAAAATTTAAGCTTTTGAATAGGTTAAATTTTTTTTCAACTCAACATAGTATCCTTCGTTTAATAAAGATTTCGTTTAATAAAGAGCAGAAAATAATTTGTGTTAAGACACTCCGCTCTCCATTTTCCTTCGATTTCTGTAAAAATAGTTTTATCGTAAAGTTTCAAATTCTTGAGACAACGATTGGTTATTTAAAGTTGTCCACTTTAAACCTACCAATCACCTGTATAATGTTACCTTTATATATGTTTTACAGGTTGCATATATTGCTCTTAGTATTATCCTTTGTGGCATTATGTATATATCACTGGATATCAAGAAAACAAAATAAAGACGAGCCACCGATCATTCCCGGAAGTTTGCCTTTTATTGGACACGCCTATTTGCTTTTAGGGGACAGTGTCAGTAAGTACATTTATATATATTATATTTGTTATGTTTTCAGGTGAATAAAATTGTAACGAAAAATATTTAAGGTAAATGTTATTGGGAGGTCACTAATGAAGGTTCATTAGTGTTGGTAAAATTCTATTACGCAATGTTCCAAATTAAGATTTGGAAGGCAGAGGACATGTGATAAGACATTGGAATTAAATCGCGTAGCGTAGAAGAAGAAATATGTGTTAAGATTGCTTAAGACGTATTTTTTATGATTAATTCCCCAATTAGTTGAATTGTGTTTAATTTAAGTTAGAAATGTTAAGCCAAATGGCCAATTTAAGCCAAATAAAAAAATATCCAGACGTGTATTATTCGCAGAAATAATAAATTGCACAGTCGTCCATTTTAATATCAGGTAAAAAATATTATTCCCTTTTGATTTGTTCCGAATCGTGTAGTGGGGGGGGGGGGGGTCAATGGGACAAAAATGGAGAATCTGTGGTTTGCTAAAAGTGTAAAAAGTAAAAGTGCTAAAATCATATATACGAGTATATGTTTTGGGTCGTATCAACAATTTTGCCTCGTGCTTAACACAATATATACATTATTAAAGTATCCTATATGTCGGAAGTATGTTCAGTAGAGATGGATGAGGAAAGGCGTGTTGCGGCCGGTAACAGGGTTAACGGAGCCTTAGCTGCATTGATGAGACGGCGAAACGTCAGCACAGCTGCGCGTTTGGCCGTACACAATGCAGTGTTGGTACCGACGTTGTTACATGGCAACGAAACGTGGATATTACAGAAGAAGAATGAAAGAAAGATGAATGCTGTGGAGATACGTTCTCTTCGGAGGATATGCGGAGCCAGCTCAGCATGCAGAATAAATCCACTAATTCAAGTACGGAACGTTTAATATACTTGTATAATATGTAAATTAAGCTCAATAAAAATGATATCCGTTTTAAATTGAGCTAAATTGCATAAGACATTTGCAATAAATAAATTAATCTGTAAAGCATAAGTAAAAACTAGTGAGTACAACAATTTATTTTTGACTTTGAAGGACCTTCACCTTCATAATTCATTACCTAACTACCTAATTGCATTTTTTGGAGATTGGTTTTAAATTTTTTGCTTGTATCTATAAATAATTTAAAAAAACAATCAGCTTCGCCCTGTATTCCGCGCACAGTAAGGTAGGCAGTGGGAACCTACTGGTAAGACACATCATTCACCACTTTCCGCCGAATTCTGGAGGACGAGATTGCATGTTGAGTGGCAGATCTAAACGCTGCTCTTTGCCTGGACACCAAAACGAATAAATGAAAATATAAATGTATATAAATATTTCAATTCCTCGAGTGGGGATACATATATAGTTATATTTATAGTTTTATACTAATGTATAAAATTAACATTCGTTAATGTAACAGTAATAAAAGCTTCGTACTATAGAACAGATAAAAAAATATTCGTCCGAACGCACCACAAAAGTCGCGTCTATACCTAGTAAAGATACTGACGCCATATTATATACATCGTAAGAACCTTAATTTTTCTTTCTTCTTTCAGATATATGGGAGACCATAAAAAAGTACTCAATTAAAACGATAGAAGGCGGTGGTGTAGCCACGGCGTGGCTTGGGCCAATTAAAGTTTATCGTACGTAGAAATATTATATTTTCACTATTTGAACATTAGAGAGAAGAGGGGACTAAATGTTATGATACACCGTGTCCGCCGGACTTTCGGGACATTTCGCGGAACTTTGCGCCGCTACTAAATAAATATATACATGTGATATCATATTATATTATATATTTTATACATTTTCTAATAACTGCTTCTTAGATTTTTAATTTTTATTTCAGTTGTGAGCGATCCAGAGGATTATGCAACGATAGCCGACACGTGCTTGAAAAAAAATATATTCTATGATTTTGGGATGCCTTGGCTTGGGCAAGGGCTAGTCACAGAACCTGGTAAGTCTTTCGATACTGGCAATACCTACACTATTTAAATGTTTCGAGCCCATCGTTTCGTGGTCACCGCACAAGCGTGTGACCGTAATGCGACGGTTGTGGGTTCAACCCCATTCGGTTGAATTTTTTATTTATTAATATCTTCATTTCTCTCTGGTATCAAAGTAAAAGCGTAGCGTTGAATTCCGCCACTCAACAGGCAAAGTGTACTTTCTGTGCGGAGAAAGCCTGATTATTTACATTTGTTTTACACATTTGTTACATATATTTTTTATTTATATTTATATTAATTAAAAAAGTAAAAACCTTTTTAAAAGTAATAAATCGAAGCTAGTGCAGCTTTCCCATGTTTATTGGGATAGATCTGTTATTATGTAAAGTTATAATTAATTTTATTTATTTAGTTGAAAAATGGAAAATCCACCGTCGACTAATAAACCCGGCATTCAATCAAACAGTGCTCGATGGTTTTATTGGGATCTTCAACAGCCTAAGTCGTCGTTTTGTCAAAAATCTAGAGGACAACGTTGGAAAGGGTCCATTTGATATTTTTCCTCATATTCGTCGTAATGCCTTGCAAACAATATGCTGTAAGCATATATTTATATTCTTAATATCTAAATAGTTGAAATTATTTTGCAATTAAATATTTGCATTTCTTGCACAAGCAGATAAATTAATTCAAAAGTCAATTGCGTTTTAGTTGACACGGATTGACTAAAAAAAACGTTTTTTTTTAAATAAAGTTTTTAAATGAATTTTGCCGAATCACAGATGAAATGCATAAATTAAGTTGGCATAAGTATAACGTTATTTAAGTTACTTTACTATAGAATTAATAACAAAAAACATAAAAAGATACCATTACATACACGAATAGAAGAATACCAAGAGAAAGTATAAAATAAATGCATTACCTATACGTTTTATTATATTATTTATTTATTTATTTATTTATAAGGCCCACCAACAATTGATACAATTATTACATGGCATTAACAATTTACTTTATACATTGTCTAATAATTGTATAGACATAGACATTTGTATGTTTTAATGCAGTGGCAGCATTTGGAATAGACTTGACTGATGAATCAATGCAGAATAACGAATATATGCTCGCTGTAGACAAAATATTAAGAACATTCGTAGACAGAATCCAAAAAATCTGGCTCTACCCCGATTTTATATTCAATTTGACACCGAAAAAGAGAAAACAAGATAAATATTTGGAAATTCTACATCACTTATCAAACATGGTAAGTAATTCTGTAAAACTAATTATATCATAAATTGGATAAACTATTATACTGCTATAGTAGGGGCCGCGATGAGGGGACTTTCGAGATTTATTCAAGCGCGTCAGATTAAGATATTGGGGATTCTTTGTACTCGGTTACGTACATTCACCAAATATGAGCTCCATATGTATAGCCGCGCGTCTAGGATAAAGGATCAGATTAGTAAAACAAAATTGATCATCTGACATTCTCGAGCGTAATAGCTTTATAGAATTAATGGTTATTAAATAATAAATAATACATATATGATTGTTATCATAAATAATGTTTTGTAATTGACATTTGACACTTGTCATTGATTTGGCGTTTAAAATATCCGTCTATGATTTGGTAGTTAAGTAATGGATTACTATAGAATTATGATTATATTCAATAGATTAATAAAGGTAATAGTAATCAAATAATAAATAATACACATATGATAATTACAATAAATAATATATTATAATTGATACTTGTCTAGGATTTGTAGTTTGATACATCTGGCTATGATTTGCTGGCTGGTGAGAGAAAACAATGGAATTATGATAATATTTAACTTATAGTATTATTGTAAATGTATTATATATCCTCGGCTATATTAATTATAAATGTTAATAGATTCATCATCAATATAATCAAATATTACTGTGATTGCAAATGTGGTAAGTATAGTACAGGTAAGTTACATGTAATTATACTGGGCTGGAGCAGTGAAAGGCGAGTGTTAGTACTGTAAAGGGATCCCTTAAGCCTACAGATGTGGTCACAAGTCCACGGCACTGCTCCAAGCTTCAGATCATTTAAAAGGTAGAATAACATTACTTATAGCTACCAACCGCTTCTGATGTTTATTCGATACGACAATCCTCCAATTATTCTAATTTATCTTTATTTATTATATCTACTATCATGATTCTAACAAGCGCATCAGATTAAGGTAGAATAAGTTACATGCTAAATCGTGTATATTCCACTAATCTGACAATTTGAGAGTGACGAAAAGGAGGGGGCTCCAAAGTTGTAAAAAAAAACATTATCTCGACATCCTCGAGCGTGGCTTTTTTTTTATTTTGGAGGGAATCATTCAAGGATTACGAAAAATATGTAATCTGACAAATTCCACAAACCGAAGTAATGGAAATTGATCGATAAAGTTTAGTGTACCTAAGAATTACATATATTCCTCTCACCGTATTTCTATTCCTCTCTCACTCTTTCTTTATTTATTGGTCATCAATGAAGATGACAATTTAAAAAAATATTTGAAAAAAAAAAATAATGTTTTTGTGGTTTTTTTATAAATACAAGTATTCTATTTCAAAAATACATTCTTTTAGTTACATTTTATTTCTAGAGCTTTTCTATTGATTACGTTCAATGAATAAAAAAATTGAGGCCAGTCGTGGCGCTGGCACAGAGTGACTGTAAAACCGACTGGTTGTGGGTTCAATCTACATTCCAGGAGATGAAATATTTATTCAAATTTATATTTCCATTTCCTCGCTCTGGTGTCGAGGCAAAACAGCGACGTTAAGTGCTGCTACTCAACAATCAATGCCTTCAAAATTTGGCAGAAAGTGGGGAACAGAGTGTCTTAACGTTAGATTCCCTCTGCCTACCCTGCTATGTGCGGGATACAACGTAAAGCTGACTTGTTTATTGTATTGGTTTAAAAAAATATTAATAATTGTCAGATTAAGCAAGTCCCTTCAAATAATCGTCTGATTTAGAGATATCACGTCTAGGTATGAAGATGAACTATACATATCTTAATCTGACATTTTTTTCTTGTCATCATCTAAGCTTCGCAACCATAGCTTCACAATAGGTCTCAATGACGCTCGAGTAAATCCCGAGTTTGCTGCTTTGCCTCCCTAACTACTAGGTACATACGTAATTCAACACGGAATGTCTCGAATTTCTTAAATTTCATTTTTATTGTAAGTATCTATTAAGTTTTTTTTAGTTATATCTGTCAAATCTTCATTGTGCCGCTGTGCCATATAATTAATTTATGTTTTTCTGAGATGTAGCAGTTATGACATTTTTTATTACAGGTTCTCAAGAAACGAAAAGAAGACTACTTTAACAATAAAAATGCATTGAGTGATAAAGAAACAGAAGGTATGCTAAAGAACCGACCATAACATTCGTTACCACCACAAGAACCGAGAAAACATTCGGTACTAAAAAATAATGCAATTTATATTTAATTAATAAGTACTTTATTTTACGTATTATTTCTAGGCCCCAAATTCAAACCATTTATGGACCTTTTATTGGAGTTATCTATAGAGAAAAAATTATTCAATGACACCGAGATTAGAGATCATGTGGATACTATAATCGCAGCTGGTTACGAAACATCCGCCGATGCTCTTGTGTATACCATTTTGTTAATTGCATCTTTTCCATACGTACAGGAGAAGATTTTTGAAGAGTAAGTCACAGTTGTAAACTGCATAGCTTGTAGAATGAAAATTTATGATAATAATAATTACGTGGTGGACCTGTGTCCCCACGCAAATGTTCCAAAGGACCGGATTCTTTTGAATACGAGAATTATGAAAGGAAAGAGAAACATAATAATAATAGTAATAAAGCCGCAGGGCAGCTTGTGGCAAGCTGTTGGGGAGTGGCGACCCCACGGACCTGAGACCTCCGGAGGGGAATTGTAATCTATCCCCCGCCCCTGGCTTGCCTTTATTGGCCGGCAGAGTGGAGCGCAAGAGCTATGTGCTCGAAAGGGTGGAAGTGCTCAATCTGCGTAATAGCAGGGAAACCCGCTCACGAGTTCCTCGTGATGGTGAAACCGGTGCACACCTCTCTACCTTAGCCGACCACGCCGATGTTGCGCCCAAGGCACTACGCCGCTTTGTGGGCCCATTTAGTGGGAGGCGAGTCACCGTCCGCCAATCAATTTGAGACTATTGTAAAGGCGGACGTCCGTTAGTCTCATTCAATAGCCCAGTAGCCAGTCCATATAAATTCCATTCCATAGTCCTAGTTTAGATTTCCACATTTTCCATAGTTCCTACGAATTAACCGGCGACCATCTCTGGGCAATTGTGTTACCCAGAGATGGATCCCGGCTGATGCGTCACAGTAAAACATTTGAATATTCTCTAAGGGGCCTCTACGTGTTGGACCTGTGTACCCCACGCAAGCCTTCCAAAGAACCGGGTTCTTTTGAACCCGTGAATCTTTAAAGAGAAACACAATAATAATAATATTTTGTTAAATACTTTCATATACTAAGTTCTTTATACATTTTTAATGTCCTTCTTTAGTATCGTCGATGCTATGTTCAGGAAGGTCAACCGAAGTCTCCCCCTGCATCTCTTAGCACTTACACTCTTGCTTCAATCTTGTTTACCCTTTCAAATCATCTCAAATTTCCCGACCCACCAGAGCGAGTAATTCTTCATTTCTACCGTGGTATCCGAACCGAGTCTTCTGATTTTGTAATCTATCCTCTAAAATTGAGCTTTTTAGCTCCATCCTGATTTACGACTTACTTATATCCTACGAAGAGATCGCATCTTCATACCCATCAATGCAGGATATTTGTATGAAGAGGTTGTTGACAGTTGACGAGGTGAAAGAAGTATGCAAAAATCGTAGCGTATTGCTTCGTCCTCTCTGGTTGTTAGTCAAAACATAATAAAGCATGAATGTAAGTAAAATATAGTTTCATTTTTTTTTAAATATTTATTTCTAGATTAATCGATGTTTTTGGGAATGACGATAGAGATGTCACGAAACAAGATTTATCCAAATTGATATATTTAGAAGCTGTCATAAAAGAATCCCTGCGCTACTTTACAGTTGTGCCAGTGACAGCTAGAACTTTGGACAGAGATGTGAAACTTCGTAAGTCAGATACATATTACATGTAAATATCTATAAAACATAAATAAAGATATGAGTAGACAACGGTATATATAGCTATACTCTATATATTATTTATTTATGGACAAATTTGTAAAAAAATCTTGCGCGGCGCATGAAACTCAATTGGATGGACAGATTCACACTTATTTGTTAGTGCCAATGATATCTCTGAAATAGACAAAGCATGTTAAAATCATTAATTTAATGTCTTTTAACACAGGAAACTGCACGTTATACAAAGGCCGCTCTTGTATATTATTTGGACATGGAATACACCGCCATCCAATATGGGGACCCGATGCAGATGAATTTATTCCCGAAAGATGGTTAGATCCAACTAGGTTACCTAAAATACCGTCAGCTTACGTTGCTTTTAGTATTGGAAGAAGAGTGTGCATAGGTAAGACATTTAGGTTAAGGTGTAATGTTGCAAACTGGCACGGATGTTTGTTTGTGTGTTGTGTTTATTTACTACCCCTGATTTATACTCTTGTCCTATGAGCATAAAAAGAAATGCAAGGAAATCTATCGAGGCCTGCTGTTTATATGTAGTTCATTTAGTGACAACCCCGGACGGACGGAGAAAAATGTCAATCTATACCTAAGTAGATATTTCGTAGAAAAAAAATATTATAAACTTATAGGGATGGCGCGCACTGGTGACTTTTGTCAGGGTGACAATAATTTTTTTGGTCACTGACATGTCACCATACTTTTCGAAAGAGATGGATCTAAAAGAGATGGTTGTCTGTGCACTTATATTAAGAAATAGAAAAATAAAGCAAACGTAGAAAGTATTGGCTTTCAAATTACTATTTGAATAATCATTTAGGGATTTGTCATAGAGCAATGGCCTCAACTTAATTTCGTCAATTAGTATTGTCATTGTCTATTTCATCTCCATGAAAACACACGTTTTGCCTTGATGATGAACTTGACGCCATTCTTGAAATTAAAATTCGGTGCTGCAATGCAATACGCTGCTGTTTCATGTTTATGCCGAAGACGACTAGTATGGAAATAAGCAAGGGGGAGGTGACATTTAGTTGCTAATGCGCGCACGGGCATAGAAATCTATGGACGCGGTGACAGTTGCGTCACCGGCGTGTTGCCGTCCTCCGCGGACAAAAAGTCACCCAATTGTCACGTATCCAAATGCGCGCAGCTTCATTAAGTGTAATGTACACGGTGACAGTGACGCAACAGTCACGGTGATAAAAATCACTAGTGCGCGCTATACCTTATAAGCTATACTTCACGTTGACGTACATTTATAAAATTGGTATGGGTTTTTATTCATAGACTACAATTTGAATTTTAAAATTTATAAACTGTCTTTTCAGGTAGAACATACGCATATATGTCTATGAAAATAGCATTATCACATTTTATCCGGAACTACAAAATCACTGGAGATTACACAAAACTTGTCAATAAGTTCGACATGATGCTGAAGCCCGCATCAGGATACCACATCGCTATTGAAAGAAGGAAATAATATTGTTTTGATTCACTTTTATTACGTCGATAAAATACCTACGTCTTGATTTATTCTGTTCTTTTTTCTAGCTGAATTGTGCTTTTAATTTTTTTTAATTAATCATTTATTTTATTAACTGTCGGATTTTCATAATAAAAAAATTAAATTAAAAAAACCTTTTTTAAAAATAAGCTTTTATTATCCTATCCTATCCTATCCTATCCTATCCTATCCTATCCTATCCTATCCTATATCTTGTAAAACAAAGTCGATTTTCGTGTCTGTCTGAACTTTCTAACTCTTCTTCTTCTAACCCGCCGCCTCTATAGCAACGAAGATTTAGATGCGTTTGCACGTATTGGATAATTGGAGTTGAATGTATTATTTCAGCGCGATATATTTGATTTCATATTTTTTGTAGTAGTTATTAGTAGGTATGTTTTTGTTTATAATTTCTTCCGTTTAAAAATGGTCATTTAATTATGTAAAAATAGTCATTTAAATATATTTTAATAAGTACTTGAAAAGATTAGTAGCACAGATTGAAAGTTACGGTACCTACTAAAAAATTTTTACTGTGTAAAACAATTGGAAAATCCTTATTGAAACTACGAAAATTCGGGTTGTATTAGGGTTTAATTCATTTTCACATTATCTTAATTGCTTTGCAAACATACATCATATGAATAATCCAGTAGAAAAAGCGGGCGAAGCCGCAAAAGGGTCGCTAGTGTATTAATAAAATGAACTAATAAGAAATATAACACTTAATAAAAAATAAAAACGTGTTAAATTTTGTTAGCGAGAGGAAAAGAAGTTAATTATACCATCAAAACGTCTGACTAAAGCACTGTTAAACCTGTTCCCGGCAGCAATACGCCTTTCCGCATCTATCACTTATCTATCTCTAATGAACATAGTTCCCAAATATACTACTTGGAAAACGGAGCTACAAATAGTTAATAAATTCTATTTCTTGATATGTATATTCAACTGACACCATTTGCCATACATTTAAAACATTTTACAACATGAGTAACTTTAAAATTATTTCTTAACAACGAAACATAACCTATATCTATATATATAAAAAGACTTGTCCTCACTGACTAAGGTAAGACGACAGCCGTAATCGCTGATGATAGAAACGTGAAATTTGGACTTTCGATTTTTAGTTTCGTATTCTGGAGATCCACTAAGAAGGGTATATTTTTAAGAGTATCATTATAATAATATGTAATATTTACAATTATAAAGGATTTTTAAAGTTTTGGGATTGAATACTTTCAGGAATTAGAATATTTTGAACGTGCTGAGACTATCACTAGCGCTTTTTAAAATTCTTCTTATTATTTATTAATTCTTCTATATTATTCTTATATGTTATATTATAATTTTATTATCAGAGTTCTAATTTTAATGCGTGTCCAGAACACGGTTTCAATAAAATCATAAATTCAAATTGTACTCTTCTAACATCAGCTGTGATTTTAAACTTCTTGAGGATTTGTGCGAGGAAAGTTTTCATCATGATCAGACCGTACGCTTTACCTGAAATTATTAGAATATGAAATTATTACATGTGCAGAATGCGATTATTGTCGATTTAAGTGTGAGTAAAGGATCCAAACACTACAGATAACCCATCAAAATCTTTTTCACCGTAGCTAAAGTTGAAAAATTAATCGATGTTTTTGGGAATGACGTTAGAGATGTCACGAAACAAGATTTATCAAAATTGATATACTTAGAAGCTGTCATAAAAGAATCCCTGCGCTACTTTACAGTTGTGCCAGTGACAGCTAGAACTTTGGACAGAGATGTGAAACTGCGTAAGTAAGATACATGTATTATGTAAATATTTATAAAACTTAAACAAAAATATGAGTAGACAACGGTATATATCGCTATACTGTGTATAATATTTCATTATGGACTTTATAAAAAAAGTCTTATTGAAAGTTATATAAGTATATTTTATAGTCAAAAATAGATAAAAGAGCTAGTAAGTCAAAGTCAAATATTTTTATTTGAATTAATAACTTACATGCTTAATTTTTCTTGTCTTAATGAAACTACTTACAATAAAGAATTTTTCCATAAAGCTATCTTAGACATGAGAAGAGCCGGCGCGGCGCATGAAACTCAGTTGGATTCTTTTTAAATCAATTATTTACAGATTCACACTTATTTGTTAGTGCCAATGATGTCTCTGAAATAGGCAAAGCGTGTTACTTTTTGTAAAATCATTATTTAAGTAATGTCTTTCTACACAGGAAACTGCACGTTATACAAAGGCCATGCTTGTATTATATTAGGACATGGAATACACCGCCATCCAATATGGGGACCCGATGCCGATAAATTTATTCCCGAAAGATGGCTAGATCCAGCTAGGTTACCTAAAATACCGTCAGCTTACGCTGCTTTTAGTTTTGGAAAAAGAATTTGCATAGGTAAGAAAACAAGGTGTAAAGTAATGGCGCACCGACACCATAATTTCATCATATAATTTAAATATTTGTATATATCTACTTACCAGACTTACACTCATCTCTAAATGTCTTGAAAATTTGTCTTCTGCTATATGCGTGAAATTGAAAAAAATAAATATAAACTTTCTTTTCAGGTAGATTATACGCATATATGTTCATGAAAATTACATTGGCTCATTTAATCAGGAACTACAAAATCACGGGAGATTATACAAAGCTTATAAATAATAATAAATAACACTTTATTGCACTTTTACAATTGGAATATACATTTGATTTACACAGTATATATAAGATCAATGTGCAATGGCGGCCTTATCGCTAAGAGCGATCTCTTACAGGCAACCGACAATACAGGATATATAAAACACAAATGCAGAACGGTGCAAAAAGTACAGTATTACTTAAAATATCTTTTACAAACATATACCTAAATAAACTTACATAAATAGATTAATACATACATACATACATATATATATATATATACATACATAGATACATATATACATACATACACAAATATTCATACATAAACTAAGTGTTATAAAATCAGTTTATAGACTGTTCCAGGTAGTATTGTTTAAGACGACGTTTAAATATTGAAACCGTCCGAGATTTTCTAATATTCACCGGCAGCTCATTCCAGAGATTTACTGTCTTGACAGTAAAGGAGTCGCCATAGCATTTTGATCGGGACATAGGTACTTCAAGGAGATTGTCAGTGCGGGAACGGAGACATTGGACATGAAGGGAATTCGACCCCATGAACTTAAACCGTTCTTTAAGGTACGGAGGAGTAATAGGATGATAAAGGATGGTATAAAGGAGAGTGAGGGAATGTAGATTATGCCTGTGTTTTATTGAGAGCCATTTCAGTTGAGCACGAAACTGTGACACATGGTCGTACTTTCTAATTCCAAATATAAATCTTATAATAGTATTTTGCAAACGCTCGAGCTTATTAAGCAGTTGCTGAGACAAATCCAGATAGCAAGAATCGGCGTAATCTAGAATGGGAAGGAGAAGAGTGTGGGCTAAGGATATTTTGGTTTTCAATGGTAAGAGGTTCTTCCATCTTCTTAGTCCCCCTAAGGCGGAGAAAATCCTACGACTAAGCTCAGAAACCCGGGGTGACCAGGAAAAAGTGCTAAATAAGTTCGACATTATTCTGAAACCCGTATCTGGATACCACATTGCTATTGAAAGAAGGAAATAATACTGTTTTGATTCAATTTTATTAGGTCGACCCCTAATTATTTAACAAAATTAAAGAAGTTCAATCAAAATTCGTAGCTGTAAGATACGTTTAGACTTATTCTGTTCTTTTTTCTAGGTGAAATGTGTTGTTAATTTTTTAAATTAATCGTTTATTTTATTAAATTTCAAATTTTCATAATAAAAAGCTTATGGATCTGTAAAACACCTTTTTTTATTTTAAGTAAATAAATAAATATATATATTTTTTTATTTATAACAGTGAGATACCATCTGTCACTGTGTTGTTACATTCTTATGAACCATTATTCCTGACGGCTAAGGAAGGGTTATGTTTTTCGCCCGTATCTTGTATGTATGTATGTAATTATATATTAATTACCTCATATCTCCAGAACCTTTAAACAGATTTACATGTAGGTATAATCGTAATTAAACATTTAACCAACCTTAAACTTGGCGTTAGAGAAAAAAATCGGAGGAATTCAAGTTACAGCTTTAATCAAGAGAACCTCCCCTTGAATAATACTAAAACTTAAGTTCGTGTGTTTACAGTGCACAGTGAAAGATCACTCTCAGGTCACTCCCACGATTATCATGGATCATCTTTATTGCTATTGCAGTAAGGACTTATATTGGTTTAGGGTTGTAGAGCTGAAGTGCCAGCCGAATTTGATTCAAGCTCAATAGTAGCTTTTATTATAAAAGAATTAGAAGTTTCACTAACTGATATATTTATTTGTCGGTCAAAATTTTTATTTAATTAAATCATCAAAAATATTTATCAGTTTTATTTTCTGATTATAGACTTAGAAGAAATAAGATTACCCATTAGATATCAATTTAAAAATCAGCTGCCCCTGTAGTAGAGTAGGCAGAGGGAATCTAGTGCACACTCATGTCTCCTTTTTCCACTGAAAAAGAGAAGAGAAGAGATTTTAAATTGAAAGTTCATCAGAAATAAAAGTTAAGGCTTAAATAATATTTTCCATATTTATGTTTTGATCTGATCCAATTAGTACTTTTAAATTAATGGCGAATAATTTTATATTAATAAAAAACTCCCATAATTAATTATAAATATATAGCTGTATTTAGCAAAACATATAAAAGAAGTGCGAATACTAGATAAAATTCATTTATATTCTTATAGTGTCGTGGACCGTGCCTGTGGCTTGTTTTATATAATTGTATGTGGTAAATGTAAAATTGCAACTATCTTCGAATTTAATTTGAAATATGTAAGTCAATTTTTCGAAAAAATTTAAGCTTTTGAATAGGTTGAATTTTTTTCCTTCGTTTAATAGGGTAGGCAGAAAAAACTTTGTGTTAAGACACTCCGCTCTCCACTTTCCGTCGATTTCTGTAAAAATTATTTTATCGTAAAGTTTCAAATTCTTTAGACAACGATTGGTTATTTAAAGTTGTCCACTTTAAATTAACAATGCATGTTAAGTGGCGGAACCTACCGGTCACCTGTATAATGTTATCTTTATATATGTTTTACAGGTTGCATATATTGCTCGTAGTGTTATCCTGTGTGGCATTATGTATATATCACTGGATGTCAAGAAAGCAAAATAAAGATGAACCACCGATCAGTC
This sequence comes from Heliconius cydno galanthus, assembly GCA_036379175.1. Taxonomy (NCBI): domain Eukaryota; kingdom Metazoa; phylum Arthropoda; class Insecta; order Lepidoptera; family Nymphalidae; genus Heliconius; species Heliconius cydno. Next base: position 1,971 of record JAKRZM010000007.1, on the reverse strand, counting down.
CCGGATGTTTGCCTTTTATTGGACACGCCTGTTTGCTGTTTGCTTGTTTGTTTGCTTTTAGGGGACAGTGTCAGTAAGTACATTTATATATATTATATTTTCAGGCATATTTAAGGCAAATGTTATTGGGGACCTTCATTAGTGTTGGTAAAATTCTATTACGCATGTTCGAAATCTTATCACATTGAAATTATACACAGTAGCATAGAAGTAAAGTTAATGTAGCCTCAAGGTTGTGACATTGACATGTTGAAAATATGTCTTAAGATTGCTTAACACGTATTTTTTATGATTAATTCCCAAAATGAGAAAATAAGAGCCAATACCTAGAGTATTTTGAAGGTGAGAGACCTTCAAAATACTATTGGTAGAATAGTCTCAGGTGCCATTTAGTGTTTCCATTGTCCATAGATGCATCACTTAATGAGCTGCTTAAACGTTTTTGGCAGTAAGCGAGTTCAATGAAATATAAATTATTTATATGGTGGAAGAACCCATTATTTTCGTATAACTTATATTAGCAGTTGTTTGAGACAAATATTTCTATCATAATGAATGTTCAGTTTCGGAATAGTTTCCGGTAATTAAAAACATTCGTAGATTTAGTAATCTACTTACTTACGCAAGTAGTCAATTAAATTATAATTTGTTTATTTTTTTCTATACTTTCATAATATAATATGAGACTTGAGCGCGTGGTTGCTTATGTCTTACGTCTTATAAATGATGTGAGGAAGAAATAAATACGATAAGAGAACAGGTCAGTTATCGATTGAAGAATTGAATTGTGTTTAATTTAACTTAGCAATGTTAAGCCAACTGGAATCTTATCCAGACGTGTATTATTCGCAAAAATAATAAATAGCATAGTCGCCATTTTAATATCAGGTAAAAATTATTATTACCTTTTGTTTCGGATCGTGCTCCAACATTTCCTCCTCGCCAGTTCACGACCCCTACTGTTTTCAGCGAGGGAGATGGCTCCTTTCCATGGTATACCCCAATTGCAACCAAGTACAGTCGTGACACCTACCATGGAGAATCTGAGGTCTGCCACAAAAGCGCCTAGACACTTGATATCACGATGAATCGCAAGTGCCAAAATCATATACATGGGTATATGTTTATTTATACGGTTCTTATAAAAGATGATAGACCTACATGTCGGAAGTATGTTCAGTAGAGATGGATGAGGAAAGGCGTGTTGCTGCCGGTAACAGGGTTAACGATGATGATGATTGATGAGACGGCGAAACGTCAGCACAGCTGCGCGTTTGGCCGTACACAATGCAGTGTTGGTACCGACGTTGTTACATGGCAACGAAACGTGGATATTACAGAAGAAGAATGAAAGAAAGGTGAATGTCGTGGAGATTCGATCGCTTCGGAGGATATTCGGAGTCAGCTCAGCATTCGGAAGAAATCCACTAATTCAAAGACGGAATGTTTAATATACTTATATAATATGTAAATTAAGCTCAATAAAAATGATATCCGTTTTTGATTGAGCTAAATTGCAAAAGACATTTGCAATAAATAAATTAATCTGTAAAGCATAAGTAAAAACTAGTCAGTACAACAATTTATTTTTGACTTTGAAGGACCTTCACCTTCATAATTCATTACCTAACTACCTAATTCATAAATGATGCATTTTTGGAGATTGGTTTTAAATTTTTTGCTTGTATCTATAAATAATAAAAAAAAACAATCAGCTTCGCCCTGTATTCCGCACACAGTAAGGTAGGCAGTAGGAACCTACTGGTAAGACACATCATTCACCACTTTCCGCCGAATTCTGGAAGACGAGATTGCATGTTGAGTGGCAGATTTAAACGCTGCTCTTTGCCTGGACACCAAAACGAATAAATGAAAATATGAATGTATATAAATATTTCATTTCCTCGAGTGGGGATATATGTATAGTTATATGTACGAGGTGTGTTCAAAAAGTAAGGTGACTTTGTATTT
>JAKRZM010000006.1:494898-555083 GCA_036379175.1 Heliconius cydno galanthus | reverse complement strand
GTACGGTAAGGTATTTTAGATATACATATATTTTAGTTGTAACGCGCGCAGGAATCGAATCCACGACCAATATTTTATGGTCACAAAACATACAAATACGAATATGTTGTTCTTGAGTCTTATTTTCTTATTTACAGTTAACTTAGTGACCAGTTCTAGTTCTAGTTCGAGCAGAATATATTTTGTTTGGCCTAGAAATCTTAAATTGGCATTAAACTATTAGAAATTCTTGCTGTTTTATGTACTCTATTAAAAATAATTTCCGTCGTTCCCATTAAGACACTTCCCTACCCCACCATCCGCCGACTTCTGGAGACATAGCATGTTGAGTGGCGGAACTTAACACCGTGAAACTAAGTGTTTGAGTTTTGAGTTTGTCAGTAACATAAATCGCGTATAAGAGTTTCGACGAGTGTGAGTGAGTGTGTGTTGAGATGAGTATAGCTCAGTGAAAATGTCTCTTAGAAATCATCCAAGGGATTAACCGTTAGGCACGGGTTCAAAATTCCGCTACGTTTCAAACTTTAATTATTTTTTTACAAAAGTATTCATACTATCTATATTTGTTTATTATGGCCTTATTTATTAAAAAAATCAGCACTTATTAGTACAACGTCCCACTATTGCCTTCACTAACAACTGATTCATTGTTAGTAAAAACAAAACACTGTAACAAAAGCACTGTGTATCGATTATTTTTAGTTTCAAAAGAGAAAGGTTTAAATGTTATTGAATAACGATGAACTACGGTATTGTAGAGCAATCCAACTGTAGAGACAAAAGGCAGGAAATGTTGACCCCAGCGCAGTGAAATTTAGATTTATTTATGGTTCAATAGGTATGGGCCTACATTCCATTGAATATTTTTTAGAAGCTTTAAGCTGTATCCCGTATATATCGTGATAGGCAAATGGAGCCTAGTGTTTAGACACTCCGTCCTCTACCTTTTGCCACATCTTCGAAACATTGTGTGGACAACAATAGTAGACCTCAACGCCATTCTTTGTCCTTTACCGAGGAAATCAAAATAAATAAATCATTAGAACGTGTAGAGTTACAAACAGACAACAAGTAGAGGCTCTACTTTATATCTGATAACTTTTAGACACTGCAAGCCGTCATCTGGACCACGTTTTATATGAAAACGTTTTTAGTGTGTCATTTATCTACATATGGGTTTTGTAAAATTGAATACCAACATCGAAACATCTATCAACTATCGATATCAGCAAGTTAATTTAATTATAAACGATGAAATTTCAACGAGTATAACATTTTCCAATTTGCTGAAATTAATAAGCTTTAGATTTAGCTTTTAAATAATGTAGTTCATCGAAAATATTAAAATGTACTGTAACATAATAGTTTATTTTGTACTTTTATATATGAATTGAGGTCATAGTGACGCAGTGGCGCGCGCCTCACGGAACAATGGTTGTGAGTTCAGTTGCCACTCGAAGGCATGATTACATTTACACGCTCTGCTTAGACGTAGCATTGAGTTCCACTACTTAAAACGTAATGTCTCGAATTCTTGTAGAACGAACAGAACGATGTCCTTGAACTCTAACTAGGTGCCACCTGAGTGGAATATGTGTAAATAAAACAAAAGTTCTCGCATTCCCTCTGCAGGAAGGGTGATAGAGATATTAAATATCAAATAAATAAAAATAAAATCTGATCAATACACTTGGTTTCATAGTTTCCGCACAATTTTTCGATGTATTGTGTGCCAGCGCCGGGGATTGGAAATAATAAATTACCTCGAGTGGGAAAGAATCGACACCGAACGATGTACAGTCGGCGTATCTTATATACCTTAATTTAATTTGTTAAAGGAGCCGTCGTCGTCGTCTGCCGTCGTGGCGTAATGCGATTGTTGTGGGTTCGATCNTAAGAGTCTAAATTTCAAATTTTATAAAAATCGCTGGCGATTTAAAGATTTTTCCATACAAACATTCAACCCCTTATTTGCATCCTTAGGGGGTGAATTCTAGAAAACCATGAAACACATATTCAATTAAATAGTTTTAAGAGTCTTTTTAAGATCTCCATTCGAGGGAAATTATTTTTTTTTTGATATTTTCATTTTCTTTTCTCTGTCACCAAGGCAAGAAGCATTGCCACGAAAAAATCGGCGGAAAGTGGGGAATGGGGTGTTTTACACTAGGTTCCCTCTGCCTATCCTGCTGTGTGCGGGATGTAGCGTGAAGCCGAATTTTCCATTTTAATTTGTTATTGAAGTACATAAATATACTGGTATTTAAGTATTTCTAATAGTTTTAGTTCAAAGTACGATTCCATTACGTGTCGACGGATTATCCCATAGAAGCGATACCGAGCCTCATTTATACGTAATTACATAACGTAATGGGAAGCAAGCTTTACTGTAATAGCTTGTACTAACTTGCTTTTAATATAAACTTCATATTTATTTTAGTTTGCGGTTTAAATATATTCCAATTTTGAAATTAAATTATGTTTTATATAAAAAAATTTGCTTCCCATGGTCATGTTGTGATAACTAAGAGTATCATGGTCTAAGTGCCTGAAGTGACTGAAGCCAGATGAACGTGTTGGGATATAGTCCTCAATAAACGAATATCTAGGGACTACCGAACGAAATTATTAACTAAAATCAATAGTTTCTACACTAGATCAAACTCTCCAAATGTATAAAATTAGTAAAGAAGTATAGATATCTATTTATTCGTTTACTTCTTTATAAATTGTAGTATGTAGTTGAAAAAATACAATTTTAAATAGTAAACAATTTTTATCATATAAGAACAACATCTTTTGAAAGCTCAAAAGAAAAAAAAATGCTCAAGCGGATACAAATGAAACGCAAAATAACGAAGATTCAATCAATATGCGAAGGATGGTAAGAAAATTTCGCAAATTAAAACGAAACGCCGCGCCAGTAGGAATTTGCGAAGTTGAAGCTCAGTTAACAGCAGCTTGTTATCTTTGAGGAATTCTTTTATATCTTTAAAACTCTTAGAAAAAGGTTTACTGAGTGAAGCGGGCTTATTAGTTTAATGAAATATGAAATTGTTTAGAATATCAATTATGTATGAAAATTTACGATTTAGTACTTATATCTGGTAAAATAACGAGGTTTCCTTACCGCCAGATATCTTTTATAAGAGAAAGGTTGTTTGTTTGTTACGCTTTAACACGTGAACTATGCTGCCAGACATCATGAAATTTTGTATACTTTTATTTTATGGTATAGTCTAGGATATACGAATACTTTAAAATATAATAGTAAACAAAATGCAGGCAAAACGGCAGGTAAAAGCTCGAATTTCATATTTACAAGATAGATAGAGCCATCGTTTCACCCAGATATGAACCCATAACCACTTCAATTATTTAGACTTCCCCAAACTTCGTCAAAAGCTTTAAATTGTTTTCAATACAATATTTCATGTTTCAATATTATAATTAAAAAGGTTCTTTCATAATATTTAAGAAGAATTAGACATAATTGGAGCGACTCTTCCCAAACCGCAACAAGTACGAAAGAAAGTCGGAAAGAAAAATCTTTAACGAACCAGTTATTCCTTTTAACTGTAACATAAATTTAAAACAACCATCGAATAACTCTGTTCATAGAAATATTAATTGTATTTCCAAAGCGGTAAGAAAATTTAAATGGGAAATAAGAGCTTTCGATGGTAGAACTTTTGTATCTTTATTTTTCGGTCTGCACGCTTCTAATTTGATAGCTCTTATGTTTTTACACTTCGACTATTACTTGTGTTTTTATTTCGATAGATTTTTGTTTTTGTTTGTGTTTTGAGTTTGTTTCGTTTTTGTATCTGTCTGGAATTGTAGAGACTGTTAATTTTATAACAAGTGCAGTAAAGTGCTTCAAACATTTTGTTGGTAAATAAATTTGTTTTGTTTTTATAGTTTTTTACACGTTTAAATCATTTATTTATTCACTCATGTTTTGAATTCGTGCGCTAGTTAACACAAACATAGTCAAAATAGACGTCAAATAATTTTATTTAAAGTAAGAAGGTATGTGGTTCATTTTTTGAAGGTTATTTAAAGTCTCATTCTTATCAATTAATGTGGCTAAAAAAAATTGAATAAAAATATCATTTACACAACAATATTAGTTCTATTAAAAAATATTTCCAGACTAGTTTTAGAACCCTGATTTCATCACTTACATTTTTATATACTACTAGCGGACGCGCGCAGCTTCGCTAGCTTATTTAGGGGTGAATTCTAATAAACCATGAAACATGTGTTCAATGAAATATTTTTAAGACTCTAAATTTCAAATTTTATAAAAATCGGTGGCGATTTAAAGATTTTTCCATACAAACTTTCAACCCCTTATTTGCACCCTTAGCGGGAGAATTCTAGAAAACTATGAAACATGTATTCAATTAAATACTTTTAAAAATCTAAATTTCAAGTGTTATAAGAATCGGTGCCGATTTAATTTTTTTTCCATACAAACTTTCAACCCCTATCTAACCCCTTTAGGGTTACAATTTTACAAAATCCCCTCTTAGTGGATGTCCAGATTATGAAAGTAAACATCAGTCCATATTTCACGTTTCTACGCACAGCGGTTACGGCTGTGCGTGCGTCTTACCTCAGTCAGTGAGGACAAGTCCTTTCAGTCCTCATATATATATAGATTTGTACTCACAACGATATTCTTTAAGGTTTCACCTTACTTTTAGCTTCTAGATATTTTAAAAAAATATATGATATTTCCCGTTTCTGGAATTTAAAATGTAAAAAACTGTACTAAGTGAAGTATATTTAATAACTATAGCGCCATACTGGCGTCTACAAGAATATTCTATGAAACATAGTAATGCAGAATCAAAAGCTCGTGCCCATTAGCATCTCCTGAATGATGAACGACTCGTCTACTAATGGCGATGAAACTTTAAAACTTTATTTACATAAAAATGAAGGTAGCTTTGTGAAAGATTTATGTTCTTTACTTAGTGCTGTGATAGTAGGTTCATTTCTCACTTTATTTTTTATGGAATTTTTTATATTTTTTAAATAACTTTGATTGTCACTTCGAAAACTGATTATATTTGAATTATTTTAAATTACCCTTTGAGGTAGATGCATTGCGGTGGACGCAATGCCTCTAAAGAATTAATTAGATTCCCTCTACAATTCGAACCATGTGAGAAAATCGTGAAGTTATTTGTGCGTTACTGCGTTACTAAACCGAGAAAATTAAAATATTAAATATTTTATATCCCCGAGTAAGAATTGAACCTAGCACTACGTCAAGTCTAGTCTCTTATTAGTATCTTCTTATAAATAAAACCATTGGCTATTTTGCTCAAAACAAACATAAGTAAATGTTACGTATTAAATTCTTACGCAATTCGAGTAACGGCCTTAGGTCTAGGAGGTGGTCTTCATGCGTAGCCGTTATTATCATTTAATTACCGGCGGCCAAATGAGAGGTCACATTCACAGTTTGTCCAAATTAATGTTTGACATATATGTATGTATATACGATGTCCTATGGCGGTAGAAATACTTAAATATTATATGTATAACATAAGTTGATGTATATTTTTTAGATTCATTCCCTCAAATGGTAATCGAATTCACAATCGTTTCTTTTCACAGTTGACACCACAACTTTTAAAATGTCTATAATAATATTAATAAATCATTTTATCAATGATATTGATATTATAAGTTTCTGTCGGATAAAACGCGGCGTTCAGTTTTATCACTCAAAGCGCGATCTCCCCAAAACAGGATGGATATACCACTCACTGGGTTCCCTTTCTTCCTTGCTATGTGGGAAATATCATTATATTGTATGTATATTAATTCCCCCGAAAGAGTATCGAACTCACAACCATTTCGTATTCCACCAAATAGTCAAAATGAACGAAAGTGGTCTCTAACCGAAACAACTGCCTGTTTATTCACTCCATACATTATATTTAACAGTTTTACAACCGGAAGTTGCCCATTGGCACTTAAAGCCGCCCTATTATATTACAAAATATTTATGTTTTCAGCACTTAACGTCGACCTTTGTAATTGAGTCATTGGGAGGGAAGGTTAATTTTATTTATTGTGTGTGTTTTTTTTTTGTTTAGCCTTTGAGGTGTTGTTTCGTCATTGAGAAGTGTTTAGTATAGTAAATGTTTTGTGGGTGAATTCTTTAAGGAGTAGGTATATATTTTTTTTACTTCACGCTCAATTTTAAATAAAATAAACAAAATATGAGCATTCCACTGAGTGGGGATCGAATCCACAACCGCCGCGTATACAGTCATACGCAGTCTACTGCGTTACACAGTGTCTCAAAAAGATAAAACTAGGGAATAAAAATTGAACAAAAAAAAGATTATCTATGCATATTTGAATCCACTACCATCACTAATAATATAATAACCTATTTTCATCCACTTTGTTCACTGGGCTAAATAAGCCTAGCATCCTCATATTTTACCGTAGAAATAGTGTCGAGTAGCGTGTAGGTAGGTGGTACCTTCGTATGCCCATTCACCGCCTACTCCTGCCGTGTTTACGGCAGCCTGGACTTGTCATATTCATTAAAATATACTGTCGCGACGAAAAATCAGTTGCTTTAAAATAACTTTTTTAGGGTTAGAGTGGTTGTTGATTCAAATCTTGCAAGAGTAAATGTGTATATATCCCTTATTACTATTTTTTAGTCATCGTGCGATATGCTATAATCGTGTTGATTGTTGGTTTGAGACGTTGACTTCCTCCATTCAACATCAACTGTTGAGTGTAAGAACTCAACGCCGCGCTTACCGTTTTACCAGAGCAAGCAATGCAAAAAAAATAAATCCCCAGAATTGAAATCGAACTCACAACTGTGGTTTTTACAGTCAGACGCTATGCCGTTGCTTCAAAAAGGCCCCAGATTGATATGCAGATTTTCTGAAATGAAATGAAAACTAACAACAGAAAGTAGGTTCTCTCTTTGTCTATAACATATTATGTAGTTAATACGTAAAGAAAAAATTATTGACAAATAACAAAAACACAATTATAACGACGACTGTACCTAAAACAAGATCACCGTACACGGCCTCATTTTCATACATATCCTGATAAAAATACATCGCAAAGTAAAATATTAAAACCATTCGTTATAAAGATATAAATTAAATAAATATCTACTTATTTACATTAACATTATAAAGCTGTAGAATTTATTTAGTTTATTGCGCTAATTCAACTATTTTTTGTTTTATTTTAAAACATTTATTAATATCCGTCCATCGTTGCGCAAGGATACAAGGATGGAACTGTAATGTTATGGGTTCGATATTAATATTGTTGTTTCTTCGTTGTGGCACCAAAGCAAAAGCCCGGCGTTGAGTTGCGTCACTCAACATGCAATGCCTTGAAAACTTCGGCGTAGAGTGGGGAGCGGACTGTTTTAAAGTTACTTTTATTAATGTAAGTTATGTAATCGCCCACACATAGCCAAATAATTGAAATTCTCTCATTGTGTTGAGTGGTTGAACTATCTCGTTACCTCGAGGAAATGAATATAATTAATTCCTTCAAGTGGACATCAAACCCACGACCGTCGCGTTTAACATAAAAGCAATTAATATCATCATCATCAATATCCTATGAAACCAGTTCAATTACTAAACTGATAAGTAAAAGGAGGTAATCAAGTAGATTAAGCACCGAGTGGATGTTCGATACAATCACTACGTAATTGTGCCGGCGTGCAGCCCCCGGGGGCTGTAACGGTCGTTGGAACGGCACTTGCTCGGCCTTCTTTGTGAACTGAGTTAAGTGACGTGCTATTTGGATTTTGGGTTTGTTATCTTCTTAGGCCCGTTCAACCACATACTCGTATATGGTTAATAAAAATAAAACGATGTATTCTACATACAGCGATATAGGCTAAAGGGAATCCATATTAAGACATTTCAATTCAATTTTCGTGATATTGCAAGTTAAATTTTCTTCCTTTTGTCGAATGAAGAATGATCTCAAGTAAAACAAAAAATGTTCCTCCCGACAAATCTAGGCTACCCGACCAAATCCATCTAAACCAAAAAGTTTTACAGTTCTAACACAAAAACCTTCCCGAAAGAAGCCCGCAAAGCAATTATTTCTCTATATTTTACGAGTATATCCGTCAAAGAAAAAGGACACGATATCAGAGGGTAGACCGGGGATCATTAATACCGTTCAAAAACATTGTTTGCAAAGGACCGCGATTTATCGTACCCCTTCTTCCCCTCGTCAAAAATACTTGCCAGAAATACCTTACATTTTGTTTCAGTATTTCATTCAAATTGAGTTCATTTATTGGGTATGTTTTTTAACCTGTCAATAATATTTTTCTGTTAATTAAAGAGTGTGGTTAATTTTGTGATTTTTAATAAAATTTTAGCGTTATGGGTTCGATTCTATCTCCGGGAAATATACATTAAGTGTCGTATAATGTAATATATTAGATATTAATATATTCTAGGACTTGACCCTTCTAGACGGGATGAAGCGTAAAAAAATGAAATTAATTTAATTACAGCGCTTTTTGCTAATTTTATGACTGTATAAGTAATTAGCTGAGGAGATAAGTATCATCAAAATACTCAATGAAAATATCAACATGCTTATCCAAACAACACAGCTGTGACCTGGCAAGTTTTCTTAAAATCTAAGCTAGATCTCAATCCCATCTAAAAGGAACCTAGCTCCATTCAAGACATAACTAACCAGAGTAAGCAGAATTGACGACGTACCACACTTAACTATACGTAACGAGCTCTCGTGGATCACGTATAAAGGAATCGGGGCATCTATCTTCGGGACTTAGAAGCAGTTTATCATAGAAATGTCTTTCTGTGAATAATGTCTTGATTTCTATAGTTTGTGAATTGTATATTATTTGGAATGTTGTTATAGTTTCATAAAGCAGGTTAGGAAAGCAACTAGTGTTCTTTTTTCATTTAGAATAATGTTTATATTCAAAATACATATTTAATAATGTCATTTCTGCATTCTGGTGTCGAGGTGAGGCGCAGCGTTGAGTTGCGCTACTCGACAGGCAGTACCCCTCACAGTGTATTTTCCTTATTATACTATTGTGATAGAATATAAAAGTAATTAAAGGCAATATTACCATTCTTAATTTGTCGCATTCTATTTACAAAGGGTTCCGGAGGGTGCATAAAATATCCACAATAAACGTGAAGCGAATACCAACATTAGGAAGGGTTGGTAACATTAATTGGTTCGGAACATTTTAGATACATTACTGAGTGGATATATCAAGATATTTGGCGTTACAAGATGGATATTCAGTTTTATATTGAAGAAGATACAAAATTAATATAAAAAATAATAAAACAAATGTAACCAACAATAATCATAGACTAAGGCCAGTAGTGGTGCAGGTGCACAGGTGTGTGACTGTAAACTTGACAGGCCGTGGGTTCGATTCCCGAGGAAATTAAATATTTTATATTTTAAATTCTTCACTGGTACTGGGGTGGCGTGGCGTTGAGTTCCGCTACACAACACGAACGTAGGGAATTACGTACCCGTAACCCGTACGTAGGGAGTAATTAGGAAAATTGCCTTAATGAGGAAGGAGTATTCTAACACTAAATTTTCAAGTTCCTTTAGCCTACCCTTCTACAAAGATGCAAGATGCAAGATACAACATGAAGCTAAAATAAGCAATTATAGAGAAAAAAGACATTCATGCACCATAATAATATTAAATTTAACTAAATTTTGGTTCTTCCCACCCCGTTTTAAATTTAGACAAGTAAATAAAGCTTTATTACTTATAGCCCGAGGAGAAATCTTTAAAAACCGCGACACCCCTCTATCGGATCAATAGTCCATTCCAGAATCAAGATAATCAACCCCCTTTGTATAGGAGTCGTTAGAACTGAAGTCGATATTACATTCTTTTGACTTTCTATTAATATTTTTTTTGGTGTTGATTGACAGTGAGCTTTAGCACAATGGGTGGATTTTGGTTGGAGAGTTATAAAAAATATTATTATCTTTTAATACAGCATTAGAGGCTGTCGAGGCTGAGCGGCACAGCCACTGGCTGTAAACGCGACGATTGTGGGTTCGACTCCCATTAGAGGGAATGATTAATTTTCTTGATCGAATATATCGGATATAAAGGATAGGATCGGGGATAAAGTGTATAGCGCGCTTGCGCTAAGTTGCCTCAAATAAACTACTAACTTATTATTATTTTTTAAATATTATTATTTTTTAATTATTTAAAATTTGAAAAAACACAAAAAAATTAAAAGACACATGGAAAACACAAAAAAACCAAAGAAATAGAAAAAACTCCACAAAACTTAATAATAAAAGAGTGAAAACGTTCAAACGCTATATCCCAGTATTAGATTTTGTAAGAGGATCGTATTGTGGGCGCCGCCGTGATTGTCTACACACAATGCCGTGCTGCTCCTCTCTTTGCAGCTGCGACCAACACCTCACTCGTTCTTGGTTGAAGGTGTAAAATTGAAATCGTATATAGTGCATTGTACAGTTTTATAGTGAAGTGTTCAATTCTTCGCTCTGATAGACAGATTGTGGTGTTCAATGATTCATCACGCAATGTCTCTAATTTTGGGCAGACTGTGGGGATGGGAGTATCGTAATAAAAGAAAGTCACATAGCAGGGTAGGCAGAGGGATTGCCTTCCTTATTACATGGAAAAACACAAATTCCATTTTTTCCTTTAAAAACTTCTTCTAAGCAATTTGTAAGCATTACCAATGTATGAATTTCACTCAGAATTCTTTGTATATAAGGTAGGAGTAGAAGAGAGGGTTTAGTTTTAACCCACAAATATTAATCAACCAGTATTGTCAGTATAATAAACAATCATCACCCAGCACCTATTCTAAGCTTACTTTCCGTACGTCTGTCTGTACGTACGTGTACATTAACCATTCAGTCCACGCGCAGGTGGGCGCGGATCACGGCGGCTGCGGATTTGCCAAATCCTCTTTTCATTTAAATATTGGAAAAATTTGCATGTGAATAACTCGCCTAAGCTTAATGCACGCTTTGATAAAGTATCGAGCGTGGCTCCACTAAAGTGTTATAAAAACATTTTTGTATGGAACAGTGTGTTAAAGTTAACATAAACTGGCTTTTTGGATTACATGCAACGTGGTGGCACTTGTATGGCTTATTTGTGTGCTATGAGTGAAAGTGGAAAGTTTTTACGATTGAATACTACGGTTTTTAATTCAAATTTTGTTTTTTACTTATAGATCTAGTTAGATTGCGGTAATGACCGCACTCAGCATTCAGTGCCTTCAGAATACGGCGGAAAGTATGGAGCGGAAGTGTCTTAATGGACAAAGGAGTGTTTTGACACTAAGTTCCCAGGTTCCCTATGCCTGCTCTGTGGCAGCATTCTAAGCATCTCGATTATTTCGGCTCCCACTCTAGAACAAACATTTTTATAAATATAAATGTGGTTAATTTTGTTTTTTTTATGTCCGACGAGAAGTAAACAGATTGAATTATGCCACTGGGAATCGAACCCATAACCAATCCATTTACTGCCACTATTTCACTGTTTCACTCTGTCGGTATATGTATAATATCTAAAATAATATTAGTAGGTATATCCAAACTATTATATTCCAATTTAGTATTGAATACGTAAGCAACTAGTATCATATAATATGCAATTAGAAGTAGATTACAACACGTGTTCTATTGATGAGACATGTCAGCGAACGCTTGGAAGCATTCAATATAATTTAATTAAACTAAGACAATCTTGAATAGAATTTTGTTCTATTATAAATAAAGTCTGTAAACAATATCTAAACAAAAATATAAGTTATTTCCACAGTTCTCTTCCAAGCAGTGGTCGCAGCCATAATGTTATAATATAAAAAAATATATATTTTAAGTTACAAACGACTGTAAAGGCAAGACAGGCCGCTTTGCGCTTGATTGTTTCGAGTGGGTACTGGAAGAAAATAAATATGTAATATTTTCCCTGTAATATATTATCGCTCTGGCAACTATCAAGGCGCGGATTTTAGTGCCGTTACTAAACACGCAATGGCTCCAAAATGGGAACAGAGTGTCTCAACACTAGTGTTGGTTTGGCCCTGCTTTAAGCAGAATACAAAAAGAATATCTTCTATTTTCTATCAACACTTTATCGTAATACCAAGAGGAGAAAATAAAAACAATTCATTTCCCCGAGTCGGAATCGATTCCACAACAGTCACACGCTACCTTACTGCGCCATGATGGGTTCAAACCCTTTGAAGATATTACGCTAACAAGGCATAAAATCAAAGTTAGCCAACTAAAGTTAAGCCGCAATAGTTCACACTCTCAATACAATTACACCGGCCATTGCACTTTACATCATTTTACTTAGTGGCTGGGACTACTTAGTTAGAAATTTCTGAAAATACAATTGGAGAATTTATTTCATCCTGGAGGCAGAGACACAGACGTGCGACCTCACCTACTGCATAATTATTTATTTCCTCTCTAGAATTACTTTCGTGATCATTTTGATCATTTTAAACACCATCAAGGGGATACCCCATAATAAAAACCTTATTTAATGAAATAAAAGGCAGCAGTAGTTTTTAAAGTACCCTGAAAAAATTTTTTACACAAAATTATAATTTCTAGATGAATTTTACTTTTAAACAGGTAAAATTCATTTTTATTTAATTTCCACGCTCTGCTTTACTAGACGCGGCGCTGAGTTCCACAACTCTCTCGGAAACTGAGCGGTGCATGGGAAATGGAGTATCTTAACATCAGGGTCTGCCTATCTAGCAATGCGGGAAAAAGCGTGAAACTGACAAATAATATTTTACATCAAAAATAAGAAATGTTTGTAAGTATACTTTCCAAACATGACGTGAACCTACAAAGAAGTCGCCGAAGGAGCCGTTTGAAGACGATTACTACGGTCCAATAAATATTTTTATAGAGGGTTTGAAACTCATTGTTAGTGATACGCCTCAAAGGAAGGCTTTCTTTTCATCATTACTTATATATTTAAATTTTATATGATATATTTTTAAGAAGCCCAGTCATGGTGCTGGTTGTAGGTTCAATTCACACTCGAAGAAATAAAATATTTAAGGTTTTCATTTCATCGCTTTGTATAGAGGCAAACGCAGCGTTGAGTAACGCCACTAGGTTCCCTCCGCCTCCCCTTCTGTTTGCGAGATAATGCGTGAAGCTAAAAAAAATGTATGTGTTATACGTACATATAGATAACTATCATATATATTATTTTACGCTTAAACTAAAATGTTTCAAACTTTGCATGAACATTTGATAGTAAAGTTCGAAATGTAGGATGTAAGCGTTATGAGAAGTTTGACGTATACAAGCTTCTTCTCTTAGTAACAAAATGTACTGTTTAATTCCAAAAATTAAAATTATGAAGCTCATGTTATATATTTGGTAAAAAATTGATCTAGTTAGCTTTATGCTGGATTATGTATATAGCTGGGTAACGGCCTTGAGTTCCGCCACTCAACATGCAGTGCCTCAAGAAATGGACGGAAGGTGAGGAACGGTTTCTCAATGGGGAACGGAGAGTCTTAAGAAAACGAAAATACAGCCTCTGATGGGCCTGTGTTCATGATATTTTTCCATAAAACAGCTTCATAATAAATTACTCTCCATTTTCTGTCCTTCCAAACATCACTAGCATATCAAAATAAAATCCAAATTAAAGTTCTATCCGCTATCCACGGGAGTACAACACTAGCACGATATTAATCATGACGGTGTACGGCCGAATCGCATTGCAGGCACTATTTGCGCACCTGCGTCTGTACGCTGAAACGACGCCGAGAGCTACGTGTTTACGTTAAAGATATTAAATAATGCTTTTGACCTATTTTATTGTTATGTTTTGTTTTAAATATTTATTATTTAATTTTCGGCTATCATTTATATTGCAGCTTCACGTTCTATCAAGGATGCAAGGATGTGCTGAGTGAAATATTTTAGACGATACTAATAAGCATCCTGGCCAGAATTAAAGGCCACGAATTGTTTAATCATGTTTAACATTTTTTTTGTAAGGACATTTTGGTAAATAATTGTGTTTTTTAGCTTGTCGTTTATTTTTAAAAGAGAAATTGACGAGACAATATTCTACACTTATACATAAAGATAAAAAAGTTTGTTTCAATCATCGCGATCCCGCTTTATCAAATTATATATGAGAAAATAGGAACGAGATGATGAAACAAGAACATGAATGAAAAAATACGTGAAAATAAAAAAAATATAGGCGACGTAAAACACTTGTCCTACTACAGAAGGACCTTAATTATAAATGTAACATTTAAAAATAGAACACACATTTCAATACGAGCTCTAGAATATAAAGCGAATGTGTGTTAACCTTATTCAAAACAAAAAACTGTAGAGCCTCACGTAGAGTCGCACAAACTTATTCTAGGCCTCTAACACTCGAAAGGCGAACTAATTCTCTAATGTACTGTACAGGAGTTGCGGCTTGCAATTTACACCTTGAAAAATTATTAAAAATAACTCCTTTTTCCTTGAAATAAGATTGAAAATCGTACAATCACTTTGCTGTACGTAACAGACGATAATGCAGTTAACGCAATTACATTACCGTCAAAGGCCAGACCCACTTTTTCAATGCTTAACGAACATAATTTATGTCCATTTGTTCATGGGTTTTTGGTGCTATTCTATTGAGAATGGCGAATGTTTTTGAATTTTCTTTTGAAAATTTACATTTTTTTTTGTTAATGGAACTCTACCATTTCTCAGAATGCATATTATTTTCACTCTTATGTATTTATTTTACATACCTAAAAATTATGAGTAAACGATTTTTACGAGATCAAATTAAATTTGGTGATAATATGATAATGATGTAATAGTAATTTGGTACACACATTTTTTCTGGTAAATAGCAACAAGAAAATGTATTGTTGTCTGATGTAAAGCAATAAAGTAAATGCACTATCAATTTAGTCTCTTTCACGTACTAAATGGAAAACGAAACTGAAATTTCTATTTTAAAATTTAAAGCTTTCAACAACCAAATATTACACAAAAGCTTTCTAATTTACTTACATTTTATTTTTATATTTTTTCTTTTTTCAGCCCCAGGCTGTGCGTCGCATAAGAAAGGTAAGTAGATGAACCCTAGCTAGGTTGATAACGTACCGTTCTCTACTTACCGCCACTCGAAATATTATATGCGTATTCAGTGACCAGTGTTCAGTGTTACCAGAGCGAAAAAACTGAAAATATTAAATATTTCTCCACCCTGAATGTGATTTGAATCCATATCTCTCGCTCCCTTGTACCATTACGTGACGACAGCCTCTAATATCTAATGTATCTACATTTACATACATACATACACGCCCCCCACTCATCCCTTCCACCACACAGTGTTAGCCGTCGAATCAGTAACGTATTACGTCCGGCTAACGATATAGAAAGACGAAATGAATCGTTTCCGAGCGAGCGCGGCGCGATATTAAAATTCATTTCCAAAGCTTTATTGCTCTGAACTTTGAAAGCTGATTGTTCTTTGTGTGGGAATTCCACATTTTCTAACGTTTGTTACTTTTGGTTTTAACTGTTTCATGTTGGAAATTTTCAGCAACACGCAAAATTTTTATTTTGCTCTACCACACTACCACTACCACTACCACTGCTCTCTTTATAAGTAGAGTCAGCTTTGGTTAGTTGCCGATGTAGAGCGGTGTGGTTTTGATGAACAGAATTTACTTTGAGTTAAATTGTATTTGAATTATTATAGTATTATTATAAGTTTGTAAATAACATATTTACGACAATATTAAAATGTAATAAGTGACAGTATGTATGAGATCATTTTTCTTCTTTCTTTAGCTTCACGCTTAAAAGAAAAATGTATGCCCTTCCTAGCAGGGTACGCAGAAGAAACTCTCGGGACTTAGTGTAAAGACAGTCTGTTCCCAATAAAACACTTCTGTTCCTACCGCCGATTCTCGAGGCATGCCTCATTGTTGAGTTGGAACTTAATACCGCGCTTTGCCTCGTTACCAGGGCGAAAAAACTAAAATATAAATATAACGACGTGACAATTTACGAAGCATTAAAAAACTACTACTAGCCAAAACCTGTTACCGTAACACCTTAGTCGACCAAAAAATCCACACTTAATTTGTAAACTGTCAACCGGCGATACGAGATTGTGGAACCTATTTATTACGAACTTCCCAACCGTTACGTTGACACTTGTCGCGTTAAGAGTTCCACGGCTTATTTAGTTTAGCGCCCGACGACGACGGTACACCCTGTACCGTGTGACATCCAATGCTTAAGATAGATGAAACTTTTTAACTGGCTAAGCGGTACATGATTTAAAATGAATCTGTTGAAGCTTACTTTTAAAAGATTATAAGGTTGCTGTATGGTCTGTCTACTTATTATAGACAAATTGTAATCCTTCTGATAGCAGGAAACGGAGTGTCTCAATACTAGGTTCCCAGGTTCCCTCTACTTACTCTACTATATGTGAGATACAGTATAACTCTAGAAAAAAGAAATTACGCTTTATTTTAAAATCGATAAAAAGAGATCTCGCTTACTTTGGTGAGCTTCCACTGTTATTTTTATTTTAGTAAATGTTTATTTATGTTTAAGTTAATAGAGTATAAAATACAATATCACTATTTCTAAGACTATTTTATCATAATTCTTTTCTTTAGGCACTAAACTTTGCCCTGAAGAGACATAGCTTTTTATCGAAAATATTTCATAAAAACCTCTAGTACGTGTTACATGATTTATGAACCGTCCTCAGCATCGGCCCTCTACAGATAAGAACTATCTAGGTGTCCTAAATGGAAAAAAATACTACGTTAGGTTGAAAAAAACCGTCAATAGCAGCGACAGTGGAAAATGATATATTGAAATGAAAATATATTGTTTTTTTATCACTATATTTTACAAGCTTTTTGTAGGCTTTGACGACATCGATCAGCTAAATATTTTCATTTATTTATTTTTTACCTTTACGCTGTATTCCCCATACAGCGGGGTAGGCAGAAGGAAAGTATTAAAACTCTTCGTATCCGAGTTCTACCGAGTAGCACTGCTTGTTGAGTAACGGAACTCAACGCTGCGCTTTGCCTTGATAAATTTTGAAGTAATTATGATATATTTATATTTTCTTTTAATAAATACTCGTATGTGTATATTCCGTGGCTGTAAGTTCCGCCATTTAAAACGTAATGTCATGTGAGATTGAAAGTGGAAAACGGTGTGTCTTGACACTCAGATTATAGGAATAAAGCAAAAAGCTCAAAAATATATAACTTTTTATAACCAACTCAAAAAAAATCTTAATTGAACTACTTTCAAAATTATAATATTTTTTCTCAACTTCTGGCTTCATAAGGGACATATATAAGAAAAGGCAGAGAAAACCTATCAAGACACTCAGTTCTTCACACTTGTCTTTTCAGAGAGATTAAATGAAAAAAAGCGATCCGATTGGATCGAATCCACAACCATCACTACAAACACTAATAAGCTCTACTAAATTCTTACTCTATTAAACATATTACAGCATCGAAATAAACAATTATTACCACACGCTACAAACTAAAGAAACTCCGCTATATACTCGTATGTATATTAATTATGCAAGATCCTGCTCCGATCCTGAGTTAAGAAGCCCGCGTGTTCAGCTTATATGACGTGTCAATATTAGCACGAACATCGTTTAACTGAAATTGGCGGTATGTTTAAACACAAATACATACACCAAGCAATGCGAGTGTTTATCCTCATTTATTTATTTATTTTAGCTTTGTGCTGTATCCTGCATATGGCAGGGTAGACAGAGGGAACATGGGAACCTAGTATTAAAACACTCTGCTCCCTGTTAACACACTTTTGTTCCCTACTCTGATAAATTCTGTTGGAATTGTGTGTTGAATGACTGATAAATAGCCATAGCCTTATCTTCTACGAAGAAACAAACAAAATGTAACTTCATAAAATTAGCATAGTTTTGCTTATTAAAGTCAATCATTCGGTTTAAATAATTATCTCCAGCTTCCAATATTCATTTCCAGAATGCCGACAACAAATTGCTCTAATGACAAAAGTTATAATTAAGATAAAATGTAATTTAAAGATACTTAAGTGACAGTTTTATTGACGATCAAAATTTAAGTAAAGTTAGCGTTTTGTTTACTTATAGTACAATTAGATAATGATTTTTTTAATTCAATGTATGTAGTAGAGTAGACAGAAAAAATCTATTGTTAAGACACTCCGTTCTCTGTTTTCCGTCTAGAAAAGGAGACATTGTGTTTTGTGTGGCCGAAATATCATCGCGCTTAGTCTTTTTCCTATTACCAGAGTGAAATAATTTAGTCCCTCGAGTGGAAATGGAACCCATAACCTGTCGTGTGTGACAGTCAAACACCGTCCCACGCTACCACAATGACTTGTTTCCATTTTTACACGTATGTCGATATTTTACGTGTCTATCTATACCTATGGAATGAAACACAAAAATATACGAATATATTAAAATATCTTTAGTTACCAATTTATCGGGGCTATAGGCAATATGACATCAGGTACATACCTGTACTGTTTCGAATGAACCCAATTTACTTGAAGTCCGAACCATGTCGAACACTTCTCTTATTATGTGTCATACACTACTCTAGGTTACTTTCGTATGAACGCGGCGGCTAAGCCTCAGGCATAGAAGGTAATATTTTTCAGCAAATATTAATAACATCTCAATATTAATTTAATAATAAGCGGCCCCACGCGGCTTCGCCCGCATCTTTAATATTATATAAATATATTTAGAACCAATAATATTTTCATTTCTTCGCTTTCGTAACAAAACAAAAGCGCAGCGTTGAGTTCCGCCACTCAAAACGTAGTGCTTCGAAAATTCAGCGAAAAGCAAGGAAGGAATGTTTTAACAGTAGATTCTCTCTGTTTGTTCTGCTGTGTGCGGGATGCGTGAAGATAAACAGAAACTCAACTAAACGTACGCATGTAAAAGCTCCAGTAAAAGTGTTCGCTATAAACAAGACGCACGCACATGACCGGCGGTCGTTAATTTCCCCGGAAGGTGTTCTACCGCTTAAGTAACATCGCGTGACCGTACAGCAAATTGAGTAGATAAATATATCGTAGTCTGTACTAATATAGGATACTATTTAAATGGAGGTAACTATTAGGCTTTATTCGATATGGAAGGGTAGGCAGAGGGAACCTTGGAACATGTGTTAAGACATATCGTTCTAATTAAAGCAATTATTTTTACCATTTTTTGCAGCATTGCGTACTGAACGCCGCGCTTTGCTTCCTTACAAGTAATTTAAATATTTCATTCCCCGTGAGTTGGAATCGAATCCACAACCGTCGTGCTTAAAGTCGCACACTTGTGTTCCTGACTCCGACGATGCTTTTATTAATGTCTACAATGCTCTAGTATCAGGACAGCCTACTCCTCGCTTGCCGCTCAAATGGGAAACTTAACTTGTTAAGTGACGTAACTCAACGCCACTCTTTGTCTTTCAGAACAGAAAAGTGATAATAATTTAAATATAATCTTTTTCATCATTATGAATTATTTCCATTAATGGGAATTACACTCCAAACCACCACATTTGAAGTCACATGCCCATGCTGCCCCACTCCGCCATGACGACTTCTCATAATACTCTATAATAATTCATAATCACATAAACAATGTCATGTACATAATCATAATAAATTAGACGGTGTATTAGCTGGGGCCATTATCAGTAGTCCTTGTAGTGACTTAGTTAATTTTGCTTAACCCCTTTGATAGGCTAATAGAGGCAATCAATTTGATAATTTCAAGGAAATATACTCAATAGGAAGGAAATTAATAATATTATGGAATTTTAGATATTTTATATATATTAGAAACTGTTGAAGCATCCAACTATACACGGTAATAGTTGGTTTGATCCTCACTCGAGGGATGATTATATTTAAATTATTTTCATTTTACTCGTTCTGATAGGAAAAGCGCGATGTTGAGTCGCCCCATTCATCACGTAATATCTCAAAAATTAGATTTAGTAAGTAGAGAACGGAGTGTCTTAACACTAGTTTTCTTCTGCATATAACTAGGATATGCGACACGATAGGAATATCTACAGCGTGAAATTATTAAAAATATAGAATATTTGTCACATGATGCCAGAGTGGTGCAGGAGTACAAGTGTGCGGGCGAACGCGTAAACGCGAGGGTTGCGAGTTCAATTCTAAATTGGGGTAATGAAATATAGAAAATGAAATGAAATATTATAAAATTTAGTTCCGCAACTCGAAATAGGAAACGGTTATAAGTATTTACATTCATGTGCGAGTTCTTGAGCCACAATGAACAAACTTTAATAAGACGTCCGTCCTGCGCGAGGCCTACCTAACAAAACATTCGCTAACAGAAAATAAAAACAAAATCGTCCGCAAAATGAAACATTTGTGAGCGAGTAACCTAAATACGTATTATTCCCTCCACTAGGTCGAGCTTTTTAAAGTCGTTTCAGAAAATTACCCACAACAACTTTTGACTTGTTCCAGTTTAGTTATACGAGGTGTCGCAGGTACTACTTTTTCATTTCGGTCCCTAAATTGTATGGCATAGGGGGTAAAGTTGCTAGATTCACTTTTTTTATTGTAATACGAACTTAACACAGAAATATCGGTTAAGGGGGCACGAAAATTGGTGTGAAATTGTAATAAGTAAATTGTGTTTAAATAATGTTTGGTTGATTTATTATGTTTTTTTAAATATTTATATTTTTATTATCAGTTTACCGCTGTAGTGCGCCATGTCAAATTATAATAGGTAAATTATGTTGAAATCAAAAACAACACCGAGGGACAAGTGGCCTAGTCGAATTCATTCAGCGTTGAAACAAAATTATTGGTTTTTTTATTGTGTATTTAAATATTAATTGAAATTTAAAGTGACGAACATTGCGTTTCGCCACTCAGCAGTGGCAAACTTGACGCAATACTTCGTTTACTAGCGAGAAAATGAAAATAAATCAAATAAATCAACTTCACGCTGTATCCCGCATACAGCAGGGTAGGCAGAGGAAACCTAGTGTTAAGACACTCCGTTCCCCACTTTTTCTAAAATGGAAATGTTAAATATTTTATTCCCCCGAGTGGGAATCGAACCCAACCGCCGCGGAAACAATCGCAAGCTTGTAACTACTCCTGCACTGCGACAGTCTCTTATAAAAATAAATATAATTCAAATATTTTCAATATCATTTCTTAATATAAACAGAGCTTACCCACCCCCTCACCCCACCAATAAAATTTATTGAAATAGAAAAAAATACCCAAAAGTTCAAAATTGATTTTGCCTAATTTCAAAAGAATATTCGGTTCGTTTAACTTTTTTTTAATTAAATGACTTAATCGTGATCGTTTCTTTTTAAATAAAGAATGAAAGTTGACTATTGAAGCGCAGTTGGTAATATTTATCCGCGGCGGTTACGGTTTCAATTCGAGGGTATATTTGTCTAGTGTGTNAGTAAATTGTGTTTAAATAATGTTTGGTTGATTTATTATGTTTTTTTAAATATTTATATTTTTAATATGAGTTTACCGCTGTAGTACGCCATGTCAAAGTATAATAGGTAAATTATGTTGAAATCAAAAACAAGACCAAGGGACAACTGGCTTAAAGTCGAATTCATTCAGCGTTGAAACAAAATTATTGGTTTATTTATTGTGTATTTAAATATTAATTAAAATTCAAAGTGATGAACATTGTGTTTCGCCACTCAACAGTGGTAAATTTGACGCAATGTTTCGTTTACTAGCGAAAAAATGATAATAAATCAAATAAATCAGCTTCACGCTGTATCCCGCATACAGCAGGGTAGGCAGAGGAAACCTAGTGTTAAGACACTCCGTTCCCCACTTTTTCTAAAATGGAAATGTTAAATATTTTATTCCCCCGAGTGGGAATCGAACCCATAACCGCCGCGAAAACAAACACAACCTTGTACCTACTCCTGCACTGCGACAGTCTCCTATAAAAATAAATATAATTCAAATTCAAATATTTTCAATATCATTTCTTAATATAAACAGATCTTACCCATCCCCTCATCCCACCAATAAAATTTATTGAAATAGAAAAAAATACCCAAAAGTTCAAAATTGATTTTGCCTAATTTCAAAAGAATATTCGGTTCGTTTAACTTTTTTTTAATTAAATGACTTAATCGTGATCGTTTCTTTTTAAATAAAGAATGGAAGTTGACTATTGAAGCGCAGTTGGTAATATTGATCCGCGGCGGTTACGGTTTCAATTCGAGGGTATATTTGTCTAGTGTATAGTGCGTTAGTACGACGTTAAGTTACGTTACGTTTACATGACTTAGTGCTAAGCATTCTTTATCAATTATTATCAAATGTAAGTTGCATAAGAAAACGACATATAATTTATTTTGTTTTCTTACGCAATTTAGCAAAGAGGAAGGAGTGTTTTATCACTAACTCCTCCCTGTCTTCCCTACTACATACTGGATAAATTTCCGTACAAAATATTGTACAAAAGTGTTACAACTGCACACAATAAACCAAAATTAGTCCCAAGATTTGTCGATACTAAGAAACATAATATACATACATACATACATACATATAAAATATAACTCAGGAACATTTTGTTCGTACTTAAGAGCATTATGTTGAAGGGCAAATTTAATAAGTTCGTGAGGGTCGTAATCTTCCCTTAATACCGACCGGCTACGAAGGGTTGCTTTATTGAAACTAGAATTTACTTTAACATGCCGAAACATTTTGCCTTATAACGTATTTTTTAATATTTTATTCTTTGATTATTATTGATTAATGTGCGACCTATATCCGGCTTTTTGTTGTGATTTTGGTCAACAAATTATTCGTAAATGATATTTATGCAAATAAGGCATCATTATGGTGCAGTTTAAATGTTTGAGTTATACGTATAGGCTGTCGTGGCGCAGTGCTTCGTTGTAAACGTGACAGTTTGGGGTTCGATTTCCAATCGGAGAAATTGATTATTTCCGGTACCTTGTTCAATAATTAGGAGAAAGCCTTGCAGTGAACGCGTCGGGGACAGTGTCTAGACACTAATACTTCTAATTACCTAACCTGCTATATGCGGGATACAACGTGAAGCTGAAAGAAAAGAAAAAAAAATACGTTAAATTTCCTAAAAATTGTAGCTTAGTTCGAATGAAAAAATTTTATACAAAATCAAAATCTCTAGTTCTAGATATTTAGTCCAGTTAAATGTAACAGATGGCAGGCAACCCTTTATAAACAAGTCACGTTTAGAATATATTTTTGGTAGTTTTTCAGCAGTTTCCAGGTTCCGTTCCCGCTCACCGTATGTTTTGTCTCGCTACATGTAAAATTGTATCGTCAAATCAAAAAATTCTCAAATTTTCAAGCGTTTTTTCGTACATAGTTCCGTTATTTGGACGACTGTGTCCGCTGTTGTACAGAATTTTGAATAGAAGTGATTTAATATTCCTTTTATTCGGTCTTTTTAAAAGAGTGAATGCAGAACGGAGGGAAGTCAAAAAAACAAATATATTTAAAGTAAATATAATGACAGTTGGTCATCAGTTCAGTTCAGTACTTTATTGTGTTTGGGAAACCAAATAATTAAAATATCAAATCAATAACCATTCACGCAAAAATTTTACTATCTTAACAACTTAGTCTCTAACGAACTGGTCAAATAAAAAGCTAATACCTTCTGCATTTGAAGGATATATGCAGAAATATCGATCTATTGTGGAACATTTTTTTAGTAGTCAAATGAACCACGAAAGACCGTGGATTGGTGGATAAATAAAGAGCCTTTTTTATGTTTCCTAATGTATTGTAACTAGTTGCTTGTGGGACGACTAGACGAGCTTACCTCACTCCTTCCATCCCGTGAGAAATGTGCATTCACAAATCTTCGTTCACATTGTTATCGAACCTACAACCATTGCATATCTTTTCCATTCCAATTCGTCATCTAAGCAGTGTAGAGTACAAAAAAGCACAGTATTAAGCTTTCCCAGCCTTAGAGTGAGTAAGCGCCTCATAATTCCTATTTTATACCCATTTTTATTTCCGCTGACTTATGAAACTCTTTTGTTTCATACGAGTGACCTACATCTGTATTGTAATGCTGTGACATGCGAGCTCCACCTCTTTATTTTGTAGAGTAAGCTCTATGCAATATAAAAAGTACTTTGATTTTTGTGAGTTGATGTTCAATGATATGAGTTTTAATATAATATATGCACGCAGGGGCACTACGTGACGTGTCGTAGGTTTGATGTCCACTCGTGGTGATATATTATATTTTTTAGCTCCACGCTGCAGACAGAGAGTACATAGACGCAACCACTAATGGCCTACCTGCGGCAGTTTTTTTTTTCAAGTCGATACGACCTGGGTACTTTTAAAAAGCGTGTCAATTTCCATCTTGGTGGCCGGCAATCCATCTGTTGCTCCTCTGGCGATACGCGAGGTCGTGGGCGACGGTGATCGCTTACCATCTGGTGACCCGTATGCTAGTTTGCCTTGTCTTTTTCCATAAAAAAATAGTGCTAAAATCTGCCTTCCCCACTTTTTGCCGATATTTTTTGGGGCATTGCGTGTTGAGTGGCGGAACTCAAAGTGTTTTCTTAGTTACCAGAGCGTGGAAATCAAAATATTAGTAAATAATAATTCATCCCCCTGAATGGGGATCGACCCCACAACCGTCGCGTTTATAATCACATGATTATACCACTGCACCACGGAGGCTTCATTATATTTATCACAAATAAAATACTCTCACTCTTTGTCATCAGTACAGCCGCGGAGAGGGAATATTTTAATACAAATGAACCCACAACTAACACAAAATAGTTCGAAATTTAATCGTTAAAGGTGTCTTCCATTTCCATAAAGGGTAGCGTCAAAGTTATTTGTAAAAATAATTTTATTATAGCTCTCTCGCTGAGCTTTTCGGTTTAGTCGCGAATGACAGCCCCGCAAGCTTACGGGATCAGTAGGTTCGAAGTATTCTAAACTTTAATGCCTGGGTCTGGAGAGCATTTGAATAGAGAGAGAACTTACTATGTTGGAGCTGTCACAGGTGATACGCTGATAAGTATTGGTTTAAGTGATGAAAGATCTTTTTTTTTATTTTTGGAGGTAGTTGATCATTGACTTTTATATAATAGTCATTTATTCTTATGAAAGCTGAATATTGCTAACTGTGCCGCATGATGGCTGCATTGATGGAGAGTTAAAAGGTCAGCACAGTACCATGTTTGGACGTATACTACTCAGTTCTTCCAGTGTTGAATTGCTTAACGCCTGACTGGGCTGGGTGTTGCAGAAGAAAAATGATAGCATAATGAAGAAATACAGAAACGAAGACAAACAAGGAAGGTACCAGGATGTCATTGTAAGAATAAAAAAAGACGTGCCCCGGTGCCGAAAGATTATTATAAAAAAATATTAAGCAAGAGTGAGGGGTAACTGAGGCACGATAAGACGTCGGCTGACCTTCAAAAATACAGTATTGCTGATACTGCAGGAAGAAAGGTAAAAATAACGAAAAGAAAAGGTATAAATAAATTATAAATACAACACAAAAAAACACAATTTAAACCAGTAATTACTGAGATTAGCGCGATCAACCAAACAACCAAACAAACATTTCAGCTTTATAATATAAGTATAAATATATAAAGTTCGCTTGCGCCTAAACCTTACACGTCCAACTCTGCCAGAGCTAGCGCTAAATTGTCAGACGCAGTGGCTGTCGGATTACACTGACGGACGTCTTCGCCCAGGCTCGGTGCGGGCTTAGTAGCATCCACGTACTGGCTTTATGTATATGAATATTATTAGTAAATTTGAATTTCTACTTAATATTTTAGTGGTAGTGATGTATTGTTTACTAAATGCAGTAAATATGATATATATATTTTTTTCTTCCCGCTGTATCTCGCACATAGCAGGGAAACAGGGGGAACCTAGTGTTAAGACACTCTGTCCCCATTAAAACACTTCCATTCCCCGCCAAATTCTGGAGGCACTGCGTATTGCAACACCAGAACGGAAGAAAGGAAAATATCTAATATTCCTCGAGTTAGAATGGGGATTATAACCGTCGTGTTATAGTCGCACCCCTGCACCCCTGCGCCCCTGCACCCCTGCGTCGCCGTAGCCAAAAGGAGAACAGAGCCACAACCACTGTTGCGTATATGGCCACTGTTTTGCTGCACAATGATGGCGTGGATTTGATGAAATATAGCTGCAACGCTTTGGATGTAAGTAGAATATGGAGACCACAAATATTTACTACAAAATTAACTCTTCTGAATAAAATAATATTGAAATTACAAGTAAAATAAGTCGTAATGTAAATAAACAAATAATATTAGTATTAAGGAGGCTAAGAGTTATTTTCCACTTAAATCTTTACATCGTGTTTCCTTTAACAAAAACATAAATTAAGCTGAAATTACTTAATCTTAATCTAATTTGCATATAAAATTTACTCAAGAGACTCAATCTTCGACGATCCTCTTAAATTTTGTTCTTTTGTTTTTTGTTAGGAAAATGTTAATTACTTAATAAATGAGTCGATTAACTAAATTAAATACTTAATAATATAATAAATGCACCGTTGGGACGTTTTCGTTAGTACACGATGGCTATGGATTCAATTTCGGCCTTTGATAATGCTTATAGAGGGCGTCTGACTGTACAAGTACATTTATAGTTTAGGGTTCGATTCCTGCTCAAGGGTTTTAATTATTAATTTCCTCTCTAGTACCTAGTCAAAACACAACATGGAATTCTGCCACTTAGCAGTTAACATGGAATAATTGTAGTTATTAAAATATCTATGAAATACATGTTATTTCTCTAGTTATTATCATGTTATTTTTACCCAATTAATATTTTAATTGGATATGATTTTTCGTTTAAACTACACGTTTTATTAAACTGTTTAGTGACACTACTTTAGTGTTAATTGCCTCGAAAATTGTAAGATGTGGGTTGATTCTCTAAACAAGTAAATATAGGTGCAATTTGTTTGTTGCTACAGTGTACATAAGAATCAAATTCCAGGACAACTAAATCAAATGACGATGTCAGCTGGAGTAACACCGCATCTGCACATCAATATTGGAGAAAACCGACACCTCGCTCTATACATCGCACTAGGTAAACATAAAATACGAGAACACTACAGAATTAACTGCCTATGGAATATATGTAATTCAATGTAATTCGAAATAAATAATAAAGACTATTGTTCTTTTAATTATGTCCATCACTTAAAATAAACTAAAAAATCAGCTTCACGCTGTATCCCGCCACAGTACGGTAGACAGAGGGAACACTCTGTTACCCACTTTCCGCCGAATTCTGGAAGATTGCGTGTTGAATGGCGGAGTTGCCTCGACACCAGAGCGAAGAAATGAAAACATAAATGTAAAGAAATATTTCATTTCCTCGAATGGGGATCAAACCCACAACCAGCACAGTATGTGCGCGCCCCTGCACCTCAACTGGCACTTCATCACTTCAATAGTTATAATTGTAATAGCTTTTTTGTACCGTAAAAGTATTCTTGAAGAGGATGGGTAAAGCAAGACACTCTATTTTCCACTTTTCGTCTAATTTTGGACGTTAAATGTTCAGTGGCAGAACTTAACTTCACGCTTTATAAAAAAATATAATTATTCCCTCAAATGGGAAATGAACTTACAACTATCGTCTGTACAGCCATACATTATCACAGTACGCGACGGCCTCTGTTTTTATACACATATTTATATAAAAGCCATACAACCAAAACCGACACAATGATATCAGCTAGAGCACAGCAGTCACCTGTACATCAATGTCTGAGAGCAGACTGATAAATGTCCGTGAACGTCGAGAGCGGTGTCAAAGGGTTCGGCAATTTGTACGCAGTCTCGTTCAGTACGTACTGTATTTTGTCTTTTGGATGCTACCACTACTATAGGTGGTGTTAATTCTATAGTTCATCTATTAATGAGCACACCACTACAATCTTTAGTCGTCCGTACCATTTTTGATTTTTTTTACATTCACGCTATATTCCGCACATTGCAGGGTAAGCAGAGGGAATCTAGGAACCTAGTGTTAAGACACTCCGTCTCCATTAACACTGCTCTGCACACAATGCTTCCATTGCGTATGGAGTGACATAACTAATTTATTTCTTGTTTTTATGAAATAATAGAGGTTTAACGATTCATATCAATTGAGGTTGCGTTCATGATAAATACAAATTACAAGTCTAAGATATCCTTATTAAAATTAAAACAAATTAATAAAAAAACATTTGACTCATTCGATATCGAATATCGTATGTAACTCACAGTAGAGGCTGTAGTCAGTATTGAACGCGGTAATTACTGAGGGTGTATTAACGTACATACATTATTTCTGGTGCAGTTTTACATAGTGAATGAGTGATTTTTGTATAGAATTGATTCTGTTATGACTCAGTATTATTATCTAACTAGTCTAATACTATGATGATCACAGGTTCGAGTGCTATTTATCTTATGTAGTGTTGTTTTTTAACAAAAATATTATTAAGATAGCTTCACCCAGATTACCACGCAGTTAGGAATCGAACCCATAACTGTCCCATTTACAGTAGCATGCTTGTGTTCTTGCGCGACGACGACCAAGTAAATATTTAATATCACAGCTGTTCCGTAGAACAGTCCTAAAGTCATAATGGAGTAGTGAGATAACGTCTGACTGTGATCACGATAGTTGTGAGTTCAATCCCATATCGGGGAAATTAATTGTTTTCATTTCGTCACTCTGGTATGAAAAGCGCGGGGTTGAGTAACGTCACTTAACACACAAAAAAATCGAGTGTAACAGGAATACGAACGACCTTGCCATAAACAGCAGTTTGTCATGAAATTGGTACAGAACCCTCGGTGGACGACTCTTATTTGCAATTGACCGGACTTTTTCAATATGAGAAATCAATTATAGTGAACAAACATCGATTCTTCATAACAACAAAAATAAATAGTTTAATAGACAAAAAACACACTTTTATTTACTGCGTACTAGTAGGCAGTCCTAGACCAGCCCTATATATGTACCCATATTATTGTATTGTCGTCTAATCTACATAATTATAATTGCCAACTTTCATGATGTACATCAAATAAATTTTATTCGATAGTTACAGCTCGACCCAATAAAAGCGTATTAATAAACTGATTTAGCAGAGGCACAGACCGACGTACAACAAAGTGATACAACACATAAAGAATTTTTTTTTCTAAAATATATAGATATTTGCAAGAATACAATTTCAATGTGGACTAAAATCTAAAAAAAACAACTACGAAGG
Source organism: Heliconius cydno galanthus (assembly GCA_036379175.1). Taxonomy (NCBI): domain Eukaryota; kingdom Metazoa; phylum Arthropoda; class Insecta; order Lepidoptera; family Nymphalidae; genus Heliconius; species Heliconius cydno. The sequence continues at coordinate 525,577 of JAKRZM010000006.1, read as the reverse complement.
AAAACTGGAAAANATATATACATTGTACAAGCCTAATGGTATCTAGCCCTGGAAGAAGTATAAGTTCTGTAAAAGTCCTGAGATATAAATTGTAGAAGCCTAATGTTATTTAGCCCTGGAAGAAATATAAGTTCTGTAAAAGCCTCGAGGTGTTTGATTTCATCACACAATGTTGACTAAAATCTAAAAAAAACAACTACGAAGGAAAACTGGAAAAAACTGTCATTAAGAAGCTTAATAAAAACAGAAAATTGCAAAGAAACAATATAACTTTGCTCATAAAAGTAGTTTACACAAACTAAAGTCGACTTAGTATGACTATAACATTACTTGTTAAGTGAAGTGAAAACTGCTTTCGCGGACTCTATATGGCTCAATTGGCTAGGCGCCAGTGGTAATGGGTTCAATTTTACTTTTATACGTATAAAGGTAGCTTTTGAAGCCTAGTGTGGTGCAGGGGCGCTACCTGGCGTTTGTAAGCGTGACAGCATGGGGGTTTGATTTTAAAAGAAATGAAATATTTAATATTTTCTTTTCTCTCGCCACTCAAAACGCAATGCCTCGAAATTTACACGAAAAGTAAGGAACGTAACGAACGAAAGTCTCTCAATAGGAACGGAGTGTCTTAACACTAGGTTATCAAGATCCCTCTGCCTACCCTACAATACCCACATCTTAGTCGGATGTTGTAAATCATTCATCTAAAAGTAAAGTGTAATTAACATTACGCATCATTTATCTCGATTCGCAATTTAACTCATTGTACTCGTACTGTGCTCGAGGGTCGCGATGTGTGTGAGAGTTTTTCCCTTAATTGTGTGGGGGAAGGAAATTTTAATTTCCCTTGAATCGTTTTATACGAGAATCTTTTAGAGAGGGCGACATTGTTAAGAATTTACCTTTGAATGTCTGCGCTGTTTTCGTACTTAGTACATTTTTTGAATGGAGGCTTATTTTGGTAAATTTTGTTTTATCTGCCAATAAGTAAAGCTAAATATTCTCTAGGTTTATTATTATGTTTTATATTTACACTGTATTCCGATGGGGAATTGTAAGAGAAAACTTAGTGTTAAGACACTCTTCTTAGTACAGGGAGTATTCCCCTTATGCCCACTGCGACATAGCGTCCTAAAATATGCTTAGATTCCTTTTTACAAAAATTATGCTGCGACTTGACTCTTGGGGTCAAATGAAAATAACAAAGAATTTTTAAATGAAAACCAGTAGTTCCTGCAAAAAGGGAGTTAATTCAAAAATAATGAAATGCTTATATTTCAACTTAATATTGATAACTAATATAAAAATCTGTACTATACATAGAATACAACCGGCGCAAGCGTTGAGTTCCGCCTTGAAAATTCGGCAAAAAGTTGGAAAAGGAGTGTGTAACACCTACCTATCCTACTATATGCGGGATACGGCATGAAGCTTAAAAAAATCCTTTTGAATATACTCTTAAGGCTTACCTATTGTTTTGATAACACCCCCACATAATATTTCAATCCGCACTGTCACCACCAGCCAGCAAATCTCAAAGACAACACCAAATTCCATTCCATTTGTGAACGCTAAAGGAAATTTGATTTGTCCGCGGAACTAAATATATTTGGAGAAACAGAAGCGAATAATAGATAAAGCGTCAGGTTATTGTTTTACTTGAGGCGTGGATTTAGGAAATTGTTTTGGGGCTTTGTTGTCTTTTTTTATGTTTTGTCAGATATTTTCGGTCGTTTTCAGGTGGGGGTGTAACGACTTCATTGTGATTTTTTTTTAGATTTATGCTGTATTCCCCATAAAGCTAAGTAGGTAGGAGGAACCTAGTGTTAAAGAAAAGTGGAAAATGGGGCACGACACACTCTTAATGGGAACGGAGTGCCATACACTACATTCCCGTGTTCTCTCTGTCTCTCTTGCTTTGTACGGGATACAGGTGATGATAAAAAAATTTAATACCGCTGAAAATCTACAGCAATGACTTAATTGTATAAGTAAAATAATAAATTCCTTCTGAAATATAAAAATATCAATTCTCTCTTACTATCTCTCCGATATAAACCTACCCAAACTTAAAATATTGATTTAAAACAACAATACGCGTCTCGGATTGTGGCTCGAGCTGGAGGGCACTCGATAGTACGTCGAGTTGCAATTATCCACCGCAGTGTTGGGGAAGAAGCGGTGTACCCCTTCTTTAGTCTCTTGCACCCTATTATACTTTTTTGTACCCTCCTTTCTGTATAGATAAAATTAAAGGATGAATTAAAAAAATAAGTTTCATTACAAAAGGCCGTCGTGACGCAGGAGAACAAGCATGCGTCTGTAGAGCGATTGTTTGTGGGTTCGATTTCACACTAACTGCAATGAAATATTTAATAATTTTATTTCCTCGCTTTGGTAACAAGGCAAAGCGCGGCGTTGAGTCTTTAGTGTATGTATGTCCGTTCCTTTGTTACCTTGTAGCTACTAAAGTAGTAAACCGATTTTGATAAATGATATCTCGTTGTATTTGTCTGGATGGTGCGAGTGTTACTGGATTTATTTATTTAGTTTATTCAGTCAGATTTTTGGTTTTGTTTATGGTGTACTTGTTTCTTTAAGGATGTGGTTTCTATCAACCAAAACACAAGGGTCCTAAACTAAGTGAAAAAGGACGAGGGGAAGTGAAATATTAATTGTGTATTGCACTCACAATTGCTATTTTGTTTTGTTTCAAGGGCAGAAGGATCCTAATGTTACAACACTCTATGCCCAATATTCGTGTTGATTTGCGGAACTTGACGCCACAATGCCTTGTTGTGAGTAAGAAAACGAAAATATTTCACACCCAAGTGGGGATCAAACCCACAATCGTCGCATTTCTAGTCATTCTCTAATATTAAACAGCAAAACGAACAATTCAACTTTCCCCAGCCCACGTCGCATCCAGCCTCCGATAGAGCCCAATTGTTCCGCTCCAGAAAATATGACTTCAAATGAGATTTTTACAAGAAATCTCTCGAGAATCGCTCTAACTTGAGATGGTCACCGCCTGTTTAAACGGGCCTTCGGTACGTGATTGCTGTTAAAGTAGATTAGGTGATTGAAATAAAAGTTTATGCTATTGCTTGCTTGATGTCTTAATAATAATATAACTTGAAGACAGTCGAGGCGTAGAGTCACCAGCGTACGACTGTAAGCACGTCAGGTTGTGGGGTTGATTCTCACTCGAAATATATAATATGTTTATTTCGTCGCTATGGGAACGAGACAAAACACGACGCAGAATTTCGTCATTCAACGCGCATTGCCTCTAGAATTCGAAAAAAGTAATAAACCGTAAAAAAGAGAATTTAATTCAAAATTCACAATAATTCACGCAGTAATACACGAAACATGCTAAAATTTTCCCGCACTAAAGCATTTAACGAGACGTTTCAATGCAAACCGCACAAATACCGACCAATCTTGAGCTTGGGTTTGCGAAATTCAATCTTTTGAAAATTTCTCAAAGAGTTACGTTAAGGTTTTTCATAACCAACGGTTATTAAATCATCCCGGGGAATACGGTAAACCGGTACAAGTATAAGCCGGGGACAGCTATGGCATTTCCTTTACAGAATTTAATTAAGTTTCAGTAATCCGGGATAAGAGTGCTTGCAACAACGATTTACTACGAATTAAGTTGTGAGGTAAAATGATATCATGATATTTGTTTATACGAGTATATAATTCTGTTTAAGGTTGATTTAACTGTAATTGATATTTTCTGTATCACTGTGTTTCTCGACAAAGTGCGGTGTTGAGTTCCGCAAATTATTATCTCAAATTTTAAACTATATATTCGGGATAGAGCTAAAAAAAACTATTTATTTCTTATTTTTTAGCTTGAAAAGTTGTCAATAGGAAAATAATTATTTTTTACTTTAAAAACTATTGTATAGTTTGTTAATTAAAATGACCGTTCTCTGCGCTTGTCATTAACAGTAAAATAAAAACAAAAGCCAATTCAGTAATTAGTTCTAAGTACACTTAGCTTTTACAATACAATATTACTTTTAGAAAATATATAAAAATATAAATTATAATTAAATAGAAGTAAAAGTACACAGGTATTATTTCTTAGGTATTAGGTTCGATTCCCATTCGGGAGAGTTAAATATTCAATAATTTAATTTCCACGCTCTGGTATTGAGTACCCCAAAGGTACAATGATTAAATGTTGAGTGGCAGGATTTGGGGGAAAGCGGGGAACGAAGTGTCCTAACACTAGGTTCCCTGTGGCTACCCTGCGATACGCGGAATACACAGCGTAAAGCTAAAAAAAGAATAAAAATATAATTATGTATAAAGTATTTCAATTGAAAAAAACTTAATTATAAAAAAATATTTGTGTAACAAAAGCTCTTTCAATTCACTCGTTCATCGATTTCCATGTGAATGGATCATTGTATTAAAATTTTGGAATGAATTAATTTCGTATATTCAATGTTTAATATGCCTATTAATTAATATTTGTATGGTACTTTTTTGTGTAAATTTTAATTATATATAATAAAGAAAGAATAAATTGACGCGGATTGAAGTCCAGCCACATTAAAGTCCTTATATACATAGAAATAAAACTCAAGAGCTAGTTAATAAGATTTCTTTAACTTCACGAAGGTGAAATAATATTTTAAAGAAAGGGCAGCACTTTCCATTTCTTATTTTAGCTCTATCCAAACAAAAGAGAAGAGAGAGAGAGAGAGAGAGATTAGTATTGAATAAACATACAAACAAAAATACAGTACAAAAATCCACAAACACCTTAACGAAATCATTTCCCTCCTTGCCAACAGAAACCCCCATTGTTACAGTTCCAAAGGTCGTGAGTGTATTTTTTTCATCTACTAATGTTTCTCCGACAACAAAACGTCAGTGTTAAGTAGAGAAAAACCACGTTGGATAATATAACAAAAGATTTTCATCTGTAAACTAACGACCTACTAGTAGGTATATATATATGTATATAAAACGTATAAATAAATAAAGTGACCTACATACTGGGAGTTCATTAGAATTACTGAGCTGAAGAGCTAGTATTGATAATGAACTGTGTGAAATGGCCCTATTTATATCTTTTTTTTCTATATATCATATATGTGGAAAAAAAACATACATATAAATAGATAGAAAAGATCAAATATTATGTTAAAATTGTACAGGTAAAACGAACAACGTCTTGGCGCAGCGATAGTACGTCGGCCTGGAAACGCGACAGTTGCGGATTCGATTCCTACTTGTGGCAATGATTATTGTTATTTAGAATTATGTTTATGTACTTGCAATATCCTAAGTTCAGGTAGTGAAGAACGGAATGTCTACATGAATCCTTAATAGCGTTAAAACAATACTATCCCGTTAAGACACCTCGATTCCTCACTTTCTACTAAATTCTGCAGGAATTGCGTGTAGAGTGTCGGAACTTAACGTCACGAAGCGAGGAAATGAATATACATTTTTTTTCTTTACCGTCGAAATGGGAATCGAACCCATAAACTCTTGTACTTACTCACAGTCTTGTGCCCCGGCGCCACGACTGGCCTCAGCGCCACAAATAATTCCATCTATAAAAGCACAAAACATTGTTATTTAAATGAAACCTACATATAAAGAAATAAATAAACATATAGAAACGAATAACAGATATTGAACAATCCTTTCTTTTTATAAAGAATATTTTTTGGGTCAACCTCGTATCTGGGTTAAAAAGTTTCAGAAAACCTCACAATAAACTTATGATATTAAAAATATTATTCTTTATTCGGATTTTGTATTGATGACGAATGTTATTTTATGTTTATTATAATCTTTTCATGGAAATATTTTACGTTATTGAAAAAACATTTTTTAGAACTATACTAATATTATAAAGCTGAGAGTTTATTTGGTTGACTCATCAGAAACTACTGGTTTGAATTAAAACAATGTTATTGTATTGAAACTTGGGCCGTTACATAAATATTCATTCTAGGCTTATTAAAAAAAAATTAAGTGCTTCGTGTTGCCTATTTCAAAACATTGTGTGAGTTGGTAAATAGAATCAAATATCACAATTACTGTATAGTTCCTTTTTTTTTGTAGTAAGCAAAGGGAAACTGGTATAACCAAGACAATATTATGTAGCGGAACTCAACGCTGCACTTTATTTAACATGAACAGGAAAATAAAATAAATAACCATAATATTTATAAAAAATTTCAAATAACTTAAGAAAAAAACAATTTTCTCCATTAACAGCATCACTATTCATTCTATCTCTAGTAATAGTGAAATATGAATATATTTCAATTGAAGCCAACTATAATATTACGAGGCAAGGCTTAGAATCTATTATAGACGAGAAATACCTGCCTTTTTGTTTGCGACGACGCGATGCTTCTATTCAATTGATAATCGATTATTTGTGACTGAAATGCGATTTCATTTTATTTTTCAGGTTATAGCAGGGTAAGCTTAAGAAGATACTTTATTCCTCGGAAAAGAGGCGAAACTTAACGCCGCGCTGAGCGTTCTACTTAGAGTCAATTCTATACTACATGCTGGTGAGCTTTGCCGTGCAATGTCACTGGTTGAAGTGTTTATGTTAGAAATAGTTATAATTATTTTAAATAGTATAGGTAATAAATAGTTAATAAACAATTTTAGGTAGTATAATATTATAATTCCTTAGCATTGATGAGATAAATGCGTTATGGGTGACGTAAATATTCTTATAAATAATTAAAAGTTAAATAAGAATACTGCCACTATATAATAAGCCACTATGCCACGACGGCGTCAAATATTGTAATTCAGAGTGACAATTAAAAAACGGAATATTATGACACTAATTTCCATATTAAATAGATAGAGTAAAAATAAACAAAAAAATGTAAACAAGTCAGATTTACAATACATTCGATGCGTAACGACGAACGGTCGTAAAATAAACGCGTGCAACAGACCGCGAAACGGATACGTTCGTGTTATTTATTATATAAAAAAATACTATTGTACATAAGTGTTGAGGTTTTAGCCTTTCTTTCTTTGCTTTTAGTTTCATGTTTTATTGGCACATAGCAGAGTAAGCAGGAACCTTGCGTTATTGCAGCATACCATATCATAATAATAATAATAATCATTAGTTTAATTCTCCCCGCGCTATGACTGGCATCTAAATTAGATATGACTAGTAATATTATTTTTAATTAAATTTCACTTTATAGTTCTTTTTTAAATTTTATAATCTATTTACCTAAGACTAACCTACGTCTTGTAGCTAAGCAAATATCTAAAATTAGTTCTTATTTTTCTCCGTCAGTCTCAAAGAAGTAATATTCAAAGTCTAGGGATCCAGTTTAGAAACATAATCTCAGACTTTCACAGAACAAGCTTGAGGCAATCTGCAACTGTCGAAAGCAAGGTCTGTGTTGTGTATCTCTGTTTTATGTAAAGTGAAATGAAATAAAAGTTAAGGTTGTCGTGATAGAGCTGTACCTACTGTGTTTGACTGTAAACGGTGGTAGGTTCGATTCCCACTCGGGGTAATGTATTATTATTTATTTCTTTGCTCTAACGAATGAGGTCTTAATATAAGGTACACTCTGCCTAACCTGCTATGCGAAAAAAAATTGTATATTAGATCACCGTGTATGTTTAGTCATAGAGTCAAAATATATGTTTCAATTAAAAAAGTTTCAATTCCTACTTGAGAGGTCGGTTCGTTGCTTTTTTTTTCATATCTTTACATTGCGTGTTGAGCGGTATGTTCTAACGCTATTTATGTATGAAGCTGAAAAAAAAAGTGGACTATAGTAGATAAATCTTCCATGTTATATACTATACTATGTATACAAATGTATAAAGGCCGCAAAAAATTTTCACCGCCAATTTTACGCAACTGATTTATCTTTTGAAACTTGTTCTAAAGCGAGGCAAAAAATAACGGACGCCGACGTGAAGTCCCGCGGGAAATGAGATCCCGACACTCAATCCTGAATCACCCGCAGAAGTTTCATAATTCGTATGTTATATATGTTTTTTATTTAATCTTTGCAAGGTAGCGGAATAGCCGATAAAATGAAAATAATTTTAAAATAATGGGAAAGTCCACGTGATAACCAATAAAACCTCGTTCACATTTGGTCACTGACTGACTGACCTGCACCGTAAGTAGGTTAGTGAGTGTAGTAGAGCAGTAAGAGTATTTATCGAAATCGCAACAAGAAAATATGGGCTTTTCCATTTTAATTTTTTTTCTTAGGGGGCGAAATAAGTTTTATAGTAACGTAGAATTCGTATGAAATATTTATTTCTATTTATATTTCCATTTCTTCCCTCTGGTGTCGAGGCAAAAGCGCGGCGTTGAGTTTTGCCACTCAACAAGCAATGCCCACAAAATTCGGCAGAAAGTGGGGAACGGAGTGACTTAACACTAGGTTCCCTCTGCCTACCCTGGTAAGTAAGGGATACAGCGTAAAGCTGATTTATAATATTAATATGATGTACATCTATTAAACGTAATATGTAATATATTATACTCGTTTTCTTTTCATTTCACCATTTAAAACCCAATTTCAATATGAGAGTGTTTGTGACATCGATATTCTTCAAAGGTTATTACTTTCGTATGAAATACGTACAGTATTAGATTGGTTAGGGAAAATTTAATTTTTATATATATTAATTTTATTTTTATATTATAAAAATGTATATAAACGGAGACATTTATGTCATTGTAATTTTTGTTCATTTATTTTATGATAAGAATTAGTCGCCGTTACAAATAATAGCGTGAACTTTGCAACGTATAATAAAAAATCCCTTAATTCCTGTTTCTGTAGAAATTTTGAGTCCTCAAACGTGTAGGCAGAGGGAACCTGGAAACCTAGTTTTAAGACACTCTGTTCCTATTAAATCACTTTCATTCCCTACTTTCAGCCAAATCGTTGAGGCATTGCGTGTTGAATGGTGGGTTCCCGTGTTTTTCCGCTATCGAACCCACAACCTGTAACGTTTACAGTTCCACACTTGTGCCCCAGCGCCACAACGAGCCTCAAATCAATACATAAATATTTAATCGTAATTTAGGGGTTAAGCTCTTGTCTACCTAAATTCCTCTGAATTCATTTCTATTCTATATACGGTGCTGGCTGCATTTTTAGAGTTCAATATGTGCCAAAGTGCCAAATAAAGTCCAGAGTAGAATTTAAATAAAAGAGTCTTGGATGAGTCATTACTTTACGTTGGGTTGTTGACTTTTCAGTATATCAGTATATACGTAGGTAGACAAAAATGTATAAAAATGTCGAAATTACATTAAAATTAACGTTGATTCAATTTTTGTGTTCTCTACCAAACGCGTTTGGGAAAACCGGGCCTCTACTACTAAGACTCTGCTGTCCGTTCGTCCGTCTGTCTGTCCATCTATCTCCAGGATGTATCTCATGAACCGTGATAATGATGATAGTATAAATTTTCGCAGACATATACAAATATAGTATTTATGTTGACGTTATAACAACAAATACTTGAAAATAAAATAATTATTGCAACAAGCATGATTATAAGGGGTTTTTATACTAAATATTTCATTCTTGCGAGTGCTGCGCCACGACCTATATTCATATTATTTTTATTAATACGAAAAATGTTTTAGTATTTTATAAATAAATTCCTATAACTTTCTACATACTAGTACATATAACGAAATCATGATTTGATTTTTAAAATCATTTCAGCCGTGACGTGACGGTGACAGCGGTCGTTAAAAATAATGAAGAGTCCACCGCTGATATTTAATTTAGTTGTTTTTTGTCATTTTTCTTTCATAATATTATATATTTTATTTTTCTATAGTTGTGGTGACATTTTTGAAATATATGACTCATGTTATAGTTATTATTAAATTTTATAGTTATTATTAATTTTTTTAATAGCTGCACGCTATAATCCGCATATGTATAGTGGGGAGGCAGAAGGAACCTAGTGTTAAGACATTTCGTTTTTTGAGACATTGCGTGTTGAGAGGCGAAAATTGTTCTACCAGAGCAAAAAATTCAAAATATTTTGAATATAGTTCATTTCCCCAAATGGAGATCGAACCTTTGCGTTCACAGTCACATGCTGACCCACTTCCCCATGACGACCTCATTAAATACGTAATAATGTTTAAATATTATTAAGTATCGTCTCTAGTAGCACTGCAGTACTTTGGTTTTAGTGAAATTTAAAAATTTATATAACCTTAGTGTATACAGTAACTTTAGAAATGTATTAACTTTTAATCGTCAATCAGTACAAAATATTTTAAATTAATTACAGGAAAAAACGTTGAAATTAACGAGAAAGAAGAATTCAGCATCTAACTGTAAGTTAATTGTATTTAATACAATTAAATGACAAAATTAAATCAATATATTTTTAGATTTCAAGCAGTATCCCACATATTGCAGAAAAAGTCTAGTGTCAATAACTTCTGCCGTACACATACTGTCCAATTTTCAAGGGTTTGTGTATAAAGTGGCGAAACTCAACCCTCAAAGACACGCTTTGTGTCTCCAGAGCGAAAAAATGGGAATAATGTCTCCCTCAAAACAAAAAGTTAATATACAATAGTTCAAAAGTTACATCTTGACATTTAAATTGCTAAGCCTTATACCAATACAACAGTACGAGCGCTGTTACCACGAACTTCCAGCAGGGTAAGTCGACCAAAATAATTGAATCCCCACCTACCCCCTTCCCCACTGAGACGTGCAAACTGTTTCAATATGGAATTTGCTGAATCCCATTATAAAAGCGAGTACATCAACATAATCCTTGGAGGAAAACTTTAAGTATATAAGTCTCACCACGATATTACCTTCATTCTTCGTTTTCCGAGACTTTCAGTTATCGTCTTAATGCATGAACTTCTTGGATATTTTAGCAAAAATCATATGACTAATGCACTGAGTTAATAATTTGAGGTTGTCATGAGACATACCATCAGCATGTAACTAGAAATGTGATATTTTGTGGGTTCGATTACCATTCGCGGGAATTAAATAATATTTTTATTTCTCTGGTAACGAAACAAAGCATAATCTTGATGTTGAGTTCCGCAACTCAACACCATTGCCTTTAGAATTAAGCGGAAAACGGGGAACACAGTGTCACTTTACACTTTAGCATCGTTACACAACTTCAAAAACAAATAAATAAGTAATACTTTTTATAAAATCTTTACTTTTATGTCAATAATCCAATATCAAAACAAATCAATCGTGATACAGCTGCAGTCTGACTATAAACCAGATCGTTGTGGATTCGATCACCACTCGGAATGACCGTATACTCATATAAAAAGTTTTAATTTTCCCGCTATAGTTGACAAGGTACGGCGTTGACTTCCGCCACTTAACAAATAATATGTTTCAAAATGTTTCAATAAGTCATCTAAAAATGGGGAACGTAGTGACTAAGCACTAGGTTCCATAGAACCTACCCTCAAGTATGAATCTATAAGGAAAACATATGAAGTCATCAGATCGGATATCCTGACTAGTTACAACAGCGACACTTGATTCTAGAGGTATTATTGACTTTACAGGCTTCAGTGTGATACAGGTGCTCGATACAAATTTTATGTTTATATCTTCCATTTGGTTATGGGTGCGATTACCATTCAAGAAAATTCAATATTTAATATATTAATTTCCACTCAAAAGTTTTTACATATTTAAATGTACGTATCACTAAGTTTGGTAAATAGCTCAAATATGTTAAAAGTGATATAAAAAAAGAACCACGCAATTTAACATTATTTATATAAGCAATGCCTCCAGAACTCGACGGAAAATGAGGAACGGAATGTCTTAACATTAGGTTCCCCCTGTGTGTGTGTGTATGTATGTGCGGGATACAGCGTGAAGCCGAAATATAACTATACTAACTATATTACTCCGTGCTGTTTGTGTATTTATACATACCACCCATTCTATATACTCGTAAGTTTGTATAGACATATCAACAAATTAAAAAAAAGCTATTTCCACTTCCCCAGCCCATCACAAGTAATAAAACATAAAAAGACCATCCACCAGACGTATAGAAAATTTTCGAAAGTAATTCAGACGTGGATTCAATTCCAGCGCAGCTGACGTCCGGCTGCTACACAAATATATAGTGCACTCGATGAGTCGTGGCCGCTCTGAAGTTAGCGATATGACTACACAGAGTAGAATTTAGGATTTTTCTTACTTTTCATTATTTACTTCTCGAGTGTACAATGCGAGAAATTTCAGAAAGCTTAACTTCAGAGCGACCACGACTCGTCACCCGTACTGTACATATAGTAGTAAAATCTTTATCACCGCACTGTTTTGCCTTTTCATTGCATTCTGTCCGTCCGTCCACTGAGACGACCGGATGTGCTCCTAAAAACACAACGCCTCGATAGTTTCAGCTGAATGAATTTGAATAGGGTTGACACTGGATATTTGTGTTATATGTCATTTTAAATCGTTTCCTCCTATTAAGAGGATATTATTGCAAAATAATATATTAGAATAGATAGTGACGTCAATGAAGTCTAAAATAGGTTATATTTTAGACTTCATTGACGTCACATATTTTTTGCGGTATTCATATCTTTAATTACATAACTTTCTTTTGAAATATGTGTATAGATGAGAACTTCAAGGATTTACATTTTGTTGGAAAGTAAAAAAAAAACAGCTTCATGCGTTTCTCCGCATAGCAGGGTAGGCAGAGAGAATCTAGTGTCAAAACCGTCCGAACTCCATAGAAAAGGAGCCTTGCCTAGCCAAGAGTCACGGTAAATCTGCTACAGTTTTCAAAATTTTCAATTAAAATTTAATATGCTGACAGTGTGACTTGCTAGTGGCAGTAAAATCTGAGGGCTAAGCAATATCATTGATTTTATATTAGGATTTTTATTACAAATACATATAAAATCTTTTATAACTTTTTGTTGTTGTTGTTGTTCTTTAATTATGGCGATCCGAGCGTGCCAGTTCAGCACTAATCACTTCGCCAATATATCTTTTTATATTAGTTCATACAATGAGGCCAATCATGGCGCAGGGGCAGAAGCGTGTGAATGTCAGCGCGACAGGTTGTCAGTGCGATTTCTACTCAAAGATTTTTTTTTTATTTCTCCACTCTGATATGTCAAACTTTCACTTTGAGATTCGCTACTCAACACGCTATATCTCAAAAATTGGACTGAATCTGGGGAACGGAGTATCGTAACTATAGGTAATTAGGTTACTTAACAGACTAGCTGGCTAGTTGAACATTTTACTTGGAAAAACAAATTACCAACATATTACATAGATATTACCAAAATCTCTCCACCAAAATCCTTAATAGACATTGAGTCTAATATCTCCTCTCTCGCCACACAAACTCATCAACCCTAAGCCGACACGACTTGTGTACTCGCGCCGGCCGATGCAGCAATATGCACAATACTTCACACTAACAAACATTTATGCACTAAATGAAACAAATGCCAAACCATTTCCCACCTTAACCCGTTACAATAAGAGCTATACAGCCTCAACGGACAGTAACATAACGAAAATGGCAAGGCACTGGCTTGGTTACATTTTGAACTCTATGTAGATAGTGTAGAGTTCAATTTAAATCGAGGGTGAAGTGAATAAGAATGTAACAGATACCTTATGTTTGATAAAGTCCATTTTAGTAGCAATGACGCACTCAATTTCATTGTCTCAGATGAGATTCACAACATGCTGGGCTCTAACGACTCTGGCTTACTGGCTGTTTGCAAATTGACTTTTGCGTGTGTTCTTTTAGTATGTGTTGGTATAGTTTTGGAGATGTCTTAGTGACTAAATACTGGTATTTTTGGGTCACTACGTAACGCTGTAAGATATTGATGCCGCTAGGATATTTTTAATTCTCTGTCTCATAGTTTTGTTTCTCTGTCTCAAATATAGGCGCACATATTACATATTATATAAAAAAATGACTACCAACTAAGGCACTAAGCTATATATGAGCTTTGCATCATTCTTCAAAGAGTTTTGATATACTTACTTGTAATTAAATTTAAAGTTATTTTCTTAAATATAGTAAATTATTTTTCATATAATATATAAATTTCAAAAAGCTAAAACTAAATCACCTCACACAAATAATGAATGGCACACCTTAACTGTATTTATTTTTAAAGCAAGTGCAAAGCTGCAAATTTAAACATCGAGATAATAATGGACAGCATTATAGTTTCATTATTTTATTTTTGTTTGTTCAAACTTTTATTTTACGTTGAAAATTCTCGACGGAACGATGTTTAAATTTCACTTGAACTCGGACGTGGTAGTGGCGTACATTTTTTTAGGTCAAATAAGGAAAACTTTTTTATTCTGAACTTCAGCTTGTATCCCGCAATTAGCAGGATAGGTAGAGCAAACCTAGTGTCGAGACACGCCATCCTGTCGTCGTCGCTCGTCACACCTTATCTTGTTACCAGAGCGAAAATAATTAATTCTTCTGACTGGGAATCTAATGACTGCCATTTCATTACGACGGCTTCAATATTGTACCTTATTTTTTCCTTTGAAATAGAAGTTTCTACTTTATTTTATAATAAAATCATCAAATCAAAAATTTTCAATATAAGAAGATGGAGAATGTGTAGTGTTAGCTTTGCTTTATATTTCGCCTTATTAGTGTGACACTACTAAATGGATAATTACAATAATCAATATTGAGTCGTGGAACTTAACGTCATGTTTTCCTACTATGGCAATGATTTTTCTTTGGAGATCGTATAGTAACAGCGTGGTATAGCGTGGTATAGCGTTGTATAGCGCAGAACGGTTACAAAATGTTAATGAAAATCCATTTTAAAGGAATTTTGTTTATAATTTAATAGAATAAAACGGGTTTTGCGGTGGACGCGTCATCGCGGGCGACAGCTGCGTCCTGCGACGACTGTTTCAAATACATACTTGTGTGTTTCATAGAGCTGCCATGGAAAGTTATATTTTGTTAAAATGTTATATTTTTTTAGACTAAAGTTTGTTTCGAATAAAATACCTAGAAAAATACTTTTTTTTATTTTGGCTTCACCCTGTGCACAGAGGATAAAATAAACATATTAAAGTATTATTTAATTCCTAATAATATAACTTTCAATACAAATATTCTTCAATTTATGTAATGCATTCGTAATTTATATGTATATAACTCAATACACAATAAAAACAGGGAAATTAAAAACTATACTCACATTACTTATGTATATACGAAAAAAATAGTCAATATATTTGTACTAAAAATCAGCCCTCTACGGTCGTAGCCAACCAACCGTAGCCATTCAGGCTACGCCGCTACGTGTGCTACGCTTCTATTTATAATTGGATATAGGCCTATGTTATTTTTAAACTATAAATTATGTTTGCTAACAAAAGGTGCAAGCTGTCTGCCCTTAGTGTACGGTTTTCACGCTGAATCTCGCAGATAATAGTGTAGGTAAAGGGAACCTAATGTTAAGCAACTCTGATGATTTTTTTATATTTAGTAATAAAAAGCACAAGCGTGAAAGTGGAACAAGTGCGACACTGTAAACGCAATGGTTGTGAGTTCGATTCCCACTCGAGGTACAAACTAAATAATCTAATATTTTTATTTCATCACTCTAGTAATAATGNATTGTTTGAAAATGTATATTATTTTTCGTATACGGGCACTTAAAGCTAGTATATGATTCCTCCAGGTGAGATTCTCATCTATAATAACACCAAGGTATTTTATAGTGGAAGATCTATTAATATTACTACAATGGCAAATTGGACTTAATTCGGGGTGGCATCTATGAGCAATTATAGAAAAAGAAATGGAAAATATTCTTCAATTTATGTAATGCATTCGTAATTTATATGTATATAACTCAATACACAATAAAATCAGGGAAATTAAAAATTATACACACATTACTTACATATATGAAAAAAATAGCCAATATATTTGAACTAAAAATCAGCCCTCTACGGTCGTAGCCAACCAACCGTAGCCATTCAGGCTACGCCGCTACGCATGCTACACTTCTATTTATAATTGGATATAGGCCTGTGTTATTTTTAAACTATAAATTATGTTTGCTAACAAAAGGTGCAAGCTATCTGCCCTTAGTGTACGGTTTTCACGCTGAATCTCGCAGATAATAGTGTAGGTACAGGGAACCTAATGTTAAGCAACTCTGATGTTTTTTTTTATATTTAGTAATAAAAAGCACAAGCGTGAAAGTTGAACAAGTAAACACTGTAAACGCAATGGTTGTGGGTTCGATTCCCACTCGATGTACAAAATGAATAATCTAATATTTTCATTTCTTTACTCTAGTAATAATGCAAAGCGCGGCGTTGAAATCCGACTCGAAAATTCGGCGGAAATTGGAATAAAAAGTGTCCTAATACAAAATTTCTTCTGCCTTCGCGGCCACAAACGAGATCCAACGAGAACCTTAACAGAGCCCGAACCTATAACCATCAAATATAGTCACATATGTAGCACACACATCACCTGCACCAATATCTATAAAAGGGTGGACATGCCTCGCCGCGCAGTTGCAGCGCCGCGTCGGTTAGCTACAGCTATTGCGGACTACCGCAAATACGTATTATCTAAAAATGATTCTAATCAGTCAAAATGGAATCTGGTTTATATAAATTAAAGGAATATAGTAATTGTTTCATGTTATTTTATATTTTTCATCTATTTAAAAAAAAGGAAGTTGTCAGTGTGAGGCCTTCGGCGTGTACGTGTATAAAGGAGTAGGTCCTGGGTTCGATTTATAGTCAGAGAAATTAATTATTTTTATTTTTCGGTTTTGACAAGAGAAACACTGCATTGAGTTCAGTCACTCAACACCAAATGTCTCAGTGTTGCCGACTCTGCTATGTGAGAAAGCGTATAGCTGATAAACCAGCTGCCGAAGCTGATAATCTAGTTTTATATATAAATCTTCTATAAGATGGTAATTTGCATATCTAATCTGAACGTCGATTTGTGAAAACCGTGTTCCCTGTTCTGTGGAAAACGCCTCAAAAATTACTCTTAGGAAACCTTGTGCTACTATTGCTACTCGAACGGAAGTCACTTGAAGAGATAGTCATCATTTTATTTTATTTGAGAAGGTTTGAGAATTTATCAATTATTATTATTAATTTGTTAATTTAGCTGTTAGAACATTATATACACATAAGTATTATTTTGTTATTCATTTGAGGTCTATTTTTTATTTATTTATATATAAAGGAAGAACAAATATAATCTATTTATAAATAACTTACTTCTTTATTTAAAAAGCAGTGTGTATATTGAACTCGCAAGTAATGAATACAGGTAAGTGAGCTCCGCAGTGGCGGCCTCTGAATGTAAGCGTGACAGCTTTGGTTCACTCGGGGAATTAACCTATTTTCATTTCCTTGCTCCATTAACAAAATGAACTGCAGCATTGAATTACTATAGTTGATACCCAATATCCCGAAAATTCCTTCTGTTAACACATTCTCATCCATCCTGCTATATGCCAGGATACAGGATATATATATATATATATATAGGATTCCCAGTGACTTTCAAGCGTAAGGGTTTGTAACGCGTAATCGCCTCGTTCCGCGACAAATAGCAACTTTATTCAAATCAGAAGATTTGTTTTAAGAAAATGACAGCAGAAATTAATTTTTGTTTTGGCCCTTGCCAAGTTGACTTGTAAGACGCGCCCTCCTTTCAGTACTCGCTCAAAGGTTGAACATTTTCTTAGAGACGAAATAAATTATGGCAAGCTTTTGTTCCTTTAGTCAGGAATGTATGGTATTAAAATTGAAACGAATGTCTTGTGCTAAAATTTTCGTATTTCATTACTGAAGCTGCGAAATTTGGATGCCAATCAAAATATTCAAATGGATTATTTGTAAGTTGTAAGGTTTAAGTGAAAGATTAATTCTATGTTTTATATCTTCACACTGTATCCCACCAACAGCTATTTAAAAATATAAACTCCGTCCTGTCCAATTCTGGAGGCATTATGTGTTGAGTGGTGGAACTCAACGCCGTGCATTTTGCCTCAACCCAAGATCAGATGGACGGGTCGGATCAGATCCAGAAAATGAAAGTATTAAACCTTTCATTTCCTGTAGTGAGAATCGAGCCAACAACCTGTCGCGTTTGTAGTCACAAGTTTGTGACGACTAGCACCAACTAAATTAATTATTAGTTTAGTTTATTATAATATATAAGCATTTGTGGAAAAGCATACAATCTTTAAAAAGATTTTTTATTGTTAGTTTTTATAAAAATCAGAAGATGATAAAATATAAAATTTTGACACTTATTTTAAGATGGGAAGATACGAGTACGTTCTTAAAGTCTTTACGTACGGATATTTTTTTTTTTTAATATTATTAAGTGAATAGATATTATATACATTATTATTAGGTGTTAAGTGCTAGTGAATTCTATTCCCACTCGGGAGCTCGTTTTCATTCTGCGCGTGTTCCACGACTCAACACTTAACTAGTTGACATTCTTCCTGCCTGTCCTGCTATATGCGGAAGAACCGTGAAGCTAAAAACATACCACACTTGTTGCGCCATCTATAATATCATATTTAAGCCATGAAATACAAACAGAAAATGCCTTTAATATTAAAACATAGATGGCGCTATATTCTCGGAGTAAACGCCATCTACAACATCAAAACTGTAGCAGTGTATATGTGGCAAACGTCATTCGAGCAAAGATGAGTAGATGGCGCTAAATGACATTTTTTAAGAAAATATATTTTTATCTTATTATTTTTTTATATACATTTCAATAATTTATTGATTGGTTTTTTAATAAAATAATAATAAATAAATCATTATCTTTAAGATAATATATCTAGAAACATTCCTAATTGTTTTTGTTATACTATATTGCAAAAATAAATTAAAAAACTTTAATGTATTAATGATGGTCTATATTTAATAGTATACGATATTCAGAATTTCAGAATAGAAATAAAATAAATATTAGATTTTAAGCTTTCAAAAGAAAGACTCAACTCGATAAGTTTCAAGTTAAAAGTAATAAGGTAAGTTTTAAAGTAAAATGATAGAGTTTCAACAATTTTCTCAAGTAACTAGCCTTAGCTAGAGATCATTTTAATTAAAATTGTTGCAAACTTTGTCCTACAAGAATTGTAATTATAATATTGAATTCAAGAAATTTCTTGTTCAATTTAATTTATAATTCTATGAATATATTAAATAATTCTATATTATGATGAAATAGGTATACATAATTATATTAATAAGAGATATGAAATGTTAATAACGAATATTTTTAATTTTCTTCATCACATAAGAAAACAGACAACATTGTTTTCTTTAGATAACGTCATTTGTTATTACTATTCATATAAACTGCGGATGTAACGTCATTTTCTTGGCCTGAACCGGTCTATACTACTATTTGACAACCGAGCTATCTCTCTTATAGTAGTAGTAGCGTCACATATTTAATTCTTAATATATTTTTTTATGATTTATTTATTAAAAGTGGAAAAAACATTGGCAATATCACTGTACAAGAATAAAAAAATTTAGACACGTCGCTGTTCTTGGTGATTAACGAAAAGATTTCATGAGTTCAGCAGCGTAGGCAAATGAGACCTAGTGTTAAGACAGTCCGTTTCCCACTTTCCGGACTTGAGTGGCGGAACTCAACGCCGCGCTTTGCCTCGGCACCACAGCGAAGAAATGGAAATATAAATTTATATAAATATTTCATTTCCTCGAGTGGGGGAGCCACAACCATTCGCGGTTACACTTTGGGACCTCAGACAAGACTGGCCTGAGATTTTTCATAGATTTTTATTAGAAACTAACTTTTATTTTAAATATTTTGTCCTGGTTCTACTTTTATAATGACGCACACAATTTCAAAGCCCAGTTTAAGCTTCGTGAAATGTACAATATTTAAACTGGGAGGTCACT
This sequence comes from Heliconius cydno galanthus, assembly GCA_036379175.1. Taxonomy (NCBI): domain Eukaryota; kingdom Metazoa; phylum Arthropoda; class Insecta; order Lepidoptera; family Nymphalidae; genus Heliconius; species Heliconius cydno. Next base: position 505,559 of record JAKRZM010000006.1, on the reverse strand, counting down.
CTCGTGCCATCTGTATTTTTTTTATGTGCACTTTTGGAATATAAATAAAATGTCATAAACAACTTTATTTTAGTGACATCTATTTGTAGCATATTGAAGCTTCATACTGTATAAACACATAAGAGTGTAAGCATTTGCCGCTAGATGGCGCTTAGTATTATTTTTAAGAGAATAAATGGTTGGTTTGTGAACTTTTTTTACTTTTTACAGACAGAATTTATTTAGACATTATTGTTTTTAGTGCTGTTGCATATTTTATGTACTAACAAAATACCAAGTAAGTGAATATACTATTGCATTTTCATTGATTTGACGGCATAGTTACTTACCAAATATTGGATGTACTCCTACTGTTATTACATTATGTAATTTTTTATTTTTACTTATTGCTCACCTGGAACAAGAAACGTTTGCATTATTATTTCATCGTATTTTCATTATATTTTTATTAATTATTTTTTTTAGTCTGTCTATCTGTCGGTCAAGAGCCTTTATTTCAAAAACGCTTCGAGATATCGAGTTCAAATTTCAACATATGCTCAGATCTTCGGTCCCTCGATTACCGGCAAAAAGAAATTAAGTATATTATTTTAGAAAAAGATATGCCCGACAATATAAATATTTATTTCCACTTGACCTAGAATTTTGATATTTGGTAGTAGTAATTAAAAAATAAATCTGAAAATTATACATTAGTGGTTAAATACTAAAAAATAAAAGACTTAAAAGGGGGCAAAAGTTTATATTAAAGGAATAGAGGTATCAGGTGAAAGCTAACTAAAGCAACTCTATGACATATCTACTCATAATCTATCACTATCTTATTCTACAATTTACATGACAATTCTTTTATTTTTTTCTGGGTACGTCTGGGTCTACGTGACAAATATTGAAAAAAATCTAGAGACGTAAACCACATCCAGGTGCAAACAAAAAAAGAAAAAGAAATAAATGAAAAATATCGGAAATACAGAAACGAAGGAATTGCGAAATCAAAACGAAAGCAACCGCAGCTCGGGGGATGCTTCTAAAACTTTTATTTATGAGTCTCATCGTATAACGGGACCAAATTGAAAATACCCGTCAATACTTCTTATACGTTTTTATTCGAAGGCGTTTCATTTAGGTCGCATTGTCCCACGGTGGTACGACATTCAATTATGGTTGCCCATCCGTGAATGAATTTGAATTGTTACCTCTCAGGGCAAAAGATGCTTTTGTAATCGGAAACTAGATTTGTAATTTGTAAGCTCACTGTCAAACTTCAACTTCTGTTCAAATTCATATACTGACTACTCCTATTATTAACGAGAAACTTTTATAAATTTGCATATTCCTTACAATCATTTAACGCCGTCACTGAGTTTTTAAATTAAAATAACATAAAAATGGCCGTCGTGGCGCAGCGGCACAAGGGTGTGACTGTAACGCTACGGTTGTGGGTTCGATCCCCACTCGAGGAAGTGAAATATTTAGTTACGTTTATATTTCCATTTCGTCGCTCTGGTGACGAGGCAAAGCGCGGCGTTGAGTTCTGCCCCTCAATACGCAATGCCTCCAGAATACGGCAGAAAGTGGGGAATGGAGTTTCTTATCACTAGGTTCTCTCTGCCTACCCTGCTGTGTGCGGGATACAGCGTGAAGAGAAAAAAAATGTTTAATGATATGTTTTTATTATCATATTGTGTATGATGCACATAGCACGACTAAACAATACTTAAATATCATATATCCATTTTAAAACTCAAACTGCATGGCAGGTGGCAGAAGTGAACGCTATCCTTAGTCAAACTCGTTATCGAACCTGTTACCTTTATTTTAATACAATCACACAATTTCTAACCAAATTGAACTTTACCCTCAGCTCAACTGGTTTTGCTGCCTGCTTTGTGCAGGATTTGCATATAGCAGGATAGACAGAAAACAAATATACTCCATACTTCCATTCGAGAATAGATAGAAAAAAAAGAATTCAAGTCATTGCATGTTGAGTGGCGCAACTCAACACCGCTTTTTTTACCAGAGCTGAGACATAAAAATCCATTACCCCCAATGGGAATAGAACCCACAGCCTTCGCATTTACAGTCAATGCACCCCCATTTGCATAACCAATACACATTTTTTTCAATTATCCAAGCAAAAAATAGATATTTTTCCTCGTACACTCTTATTCGCAGACTTTTCATTAAACGACCATTGTTGTACGGTGGCACATCATCCGATTTTAGTTACCCATTTGAAAATGCCTTTGAATTGCTTCCTCATGGGAGAGACAATGGTTTTTTATATGAAGCTGCATAGTAATTTTTGCTTTTGCCATTCTTTTCGTTCTAAATTGTTTAATTCTTTAGGGATAGGATACAAAGAGCGTTGATTATACCTAAGTTTGTGGTCTGTTTGTTTAGTGCTCATTCATTTTGGCTATTTGATCAAATGGCATAGGTAGCCATATAGAAGATGGATAGATGACTATGGGTTTAATTTTAATTACAAGGCAGAAATTTTTACATACCAACTTAATATGTTTAAAAAATGTGTGCTCGCAAAAGAACAGTGGTCTAGTATTTACATTAATTGTTCTGTTACTGCATGACCAACAAACAATATATAAAAAAAGTAAAACGAAAAACGCGGCGTTAAGTTCCGCCACTCAACACTAGATGATTCCAGAATTCGATAGTACAGAAGTATTTTAACATTAGGTTCTTTCTGCCCATCCTGCAATATGCAGGATGCAACGCGAAACTCAAAAAATTCATAAAATTCTTTTATAATCCATTATTGGTCGATATTTGGTTCATCTACAATACTCTCTAAGAGTTTCTCCGACCCTCCCCAAGAACTTGATACGCCTAAGAGCGGCCTACGCCGTAGCTTCGGCGTAGTTATCCATTCGAACACTATTTTGCAAAAAATCATATAGGTTTTTTTAACTTTACTAATTATTTTTTTTACATTTTGCAGAATAGGCAAAGAAAAGTAGCGGAACTCAACCCCGCAACGTTGCCCTATAATTTCGAAAGGGACTAATAAAAAATTCTATTTATTCATTTATAGATATAGGTATTTTTATTTTTACGCAGGTATAACAAAATTTGAGCAGTGAGGACAGCAGAGACGGCGTCGTTTAACACAATTTGCATAATATTAAAAAATTAATAAGACGGTAATGTTTCACTCTAATATTCCTTTCCACGGGAATAATTTCAAGCTTCTGATATTCACTTGAATATTTTATAAATTTCTATATTTTTTTTATTTTCGCGCTCTAACCCGCATGCAGCAGGATAGGCAGAGGGAACCTTGTGCTAATACACTCTATTCTTTTAATCTTGCAGACTTATTTTCGAGACATTACGTATTAAATGGCCAAACTTAACGCTGCGCTTTGTATTTCAAAGCTTGGAAATGGAAATAATTTAAATATAATCATTACGTCGTCGTAGCGCAGGGTCACAAGCGACTACCCTGCGACGCGAGGGTTTCAGGTTTAATTAACACCCGGGCTTATGAAATATTTAATATTCTCATTTGCTCGCTCTGGTAATGAGCACGGCGCTGAGAACCACCACACAACATGCAATACCTCAAAGATTCGGCGAAAAGTGGGGAACATACAGTGTCGAACTCACATCACAATCTACCCTACTAACTAACTAATATAAAAATTCCTACGCAATTAAATTCTTAGATCTTATTCAATATTTGTACTAAGATCTAACCATACAAATACCAAACAACAAAGTTTTGCGGTACCGAGTGATTCCAAATAAAAGTTTCAAATTAATTCTGGCACGCCCCCCCCCCCCACCTCTACCGGGTAGCCTTTGATCAGGGGATCAGTGGGTCAGCTTTTCAATCGGCCTTCTTATCTCGCAGCTTTGTGTTTACTAATTAAATTCGGTTGTAAATATGTTTTTGATTAAATCTTTCTTGGTTTTTTGGTGAGAGAACTTAGTGTTAAGACACTCCGTTACGGAGGTGTTGTAAGAACACACAACAAAGCGCTGCACTTAATGTAACTAAAATGGAAAAATGAAATTAATTAAATACACCGAAAGGAGGTGGATTAAATTATTTCCTTTCGCTTTGAAGGTAAATTTAATACCAAATAGGCATTACGCACATAGCAACCAAAACGAATGTTTTTATTCTTTAATTTACTATTTAAAAACCTTACCGACATTACCCTTTACAGAAGTCACTAAAAACTATTTAACATAAGCATTAAAAAAATATATTCTATTAATAACCACGATATATTGTCAAGTGATGGGCAAATATTGTGCACCAGTCAGGAATCGAAGTAGCTACGTATCGTAGTTAGGCCACTAGCGACGCGTAAATTTTGATACAACGGTTACATTACACACTTGTAGTTCGAACTTGGTAAAATATTTCAATTTATGTATATTTTATGATGTAAACGACAACCATCGCGTTTACAATTTGTTCGATTTTTATTTTCCCGGTAAGACAGAGCACGGTGCTAAGTTCCGCGGCTAACCGCAATGTGTGTTTAATAGGTAGAAGATAGGTATATTAATATAATCATCTTTTACATTATTTTGGGAACTTAGTATTAAAATACTCTTTTCGCCAGTTTCCGATAATTTTTTAGGGCATTGCGAGTTGAGCAGTAGAACTCAACTGTTCTGTGTACAGTTAGAGTTGGAACAGAACCCGTTATCGTCACGCTTACAGTCAGACACTGTGCCACTGTACCATGACACCCTCTTCGTAACCTCGTAGGAACCGCTGATATAGTTTTTTACATCCAGCTGTATGGAAATTGACCCTCAATTATTACATACAGTCATTTAATTACAGTTTTGTAAATTTTCATATCTACTACTAGCTTATCAATGTGAATTCACCACGGTGTTCAAATTAAAGTAACTAACCTTCTTAAATTAAAGGACTATCCAAACCAAAAGCAACTTTTAACTTACTTTGCAGTTGCTGTGGTTACTGCATTCAACCAAACAAACTCTTCAGTTTTATAATATTAGTATAGAGAACTTAAACAATGTTCCTAGTGGCAGTAGTCTCCGCAGGTCGCCAGCCGCTTGCCTCACTATATAGACCTGCGTTGGGATCACGAGGCATAAATTTTCAAATAAATATTCATTTTTAACTGTGTCCAACATTTTTTTGGAGCGAGAAACGAAACGAAAACATTTTGTTTATCCGTATCTCTATCGAGGCTGTCTGACTGCAAACTTGATGTTTATGGGTTCCCCAATAAGAATGGGGAATGGTTTTATTTTAATGATCTACATTTCACCACTTTAAAGGTTACAGTGCGGCGTTGAGTCCCGCCACTCAATATGAAAAGTATCAAAAATTGGGGAACGGTGTGTCTTAACGCTGGGCTCCGGTAAAAAAAACCTGATTTCTAAGACACCTCGACTGTGGTAAAGACAATGGTCATAACCATTACCACAGAAGGAGCCGCCGGACTCCGGAAGAAGCCGTCGGTATATATGAAGTGCAAGAAATTTAGCGGAATATTTGTGGGACTGGAGCGAACATTACATTCGAACCCACGACCATCTTGACACAACTGATCTACGGACTACTCAACAGTTCTTTATATCTTTAGATGCGCCAATCTGGGAATCTAATGTTAAGGCGTTCCGTTCCGATTTAGACACGTCTGTTCCCTACTTTCCGTCGATGGCATGTTCGAGGCATTGCGTATTGGGTGACCGAAATTGTTACCAGAGCAAAGGAATGAAAATATAAAATTTCCTTGAGTGAAAATTGAACCTACAACCTGTCGCGTTTATATTCGCAGTATTGTTCCCCATAGCATTTCCCTGGTCAATCCCATTAAAAACAAAACAAATAACATTAACACCCCAAAAGTGGACGCGTCCTATCGTAGATCCGTCAGGAAACTGGGGCGAATCAAATCAGTTCGCATTTCCTCGCGTTACTCACTTTCCCGGGGGCGGAAAAGTTTTTTTATTTATCCCAAAACTGACTTTGACGAAGGGACTTTTGAGAACTTTAATCGACAAATATACATATATTTTTAGATGTAAAAGTGAATACATTTTAAGCCGGCACAGCGTCTGACTGTAAGCGCAATGGTTGTAAGTTCGACTTCTACTCAGGAGGATGTCCTAAAAATTAGGCGGAATGCGAGCGCCAGGGTGTAAAGCACTAGGTTCTTTCTGCTACCCTCATATTTGCGGGATGCATGTGAAGGTAAAATTAAATATTTTAGGTATTATTAAGCCTTTACACAATGTCTCCAACTCGGGCAGAAAACGGATAATGGTCTGTCTTAGCACTATGGTTTGTCTCTTCTTACCACCATTTATGGTTGCTATAAGGAAAGTTTCACCGGATCCACCGGGAGCTGCTATGAGGGAAAAACAACCCACCTCCTACAGACTATGTCCTTCCCAAGGAATGCTTACCCCTAGGCCATCACTTGCAGTGCAACATGGAAGTCGTTAAATCGATTACGTAGCCAAGTCGGCCGATGCAAAGAAAATCTCCTAAAATGGGGATACGCTCCGGAGGATCAAGCAATATGTGTCTGCCGCTCCAACCCACAAACAATGGCACACTTGCTCTCCTGCCCAATCTGTCTGTCTGCTTGCTCTTTTGTCGATTTGACTATGGCAACGGATAAATCAATCAGTGTGGCAAACCAAAATTTGAGCAATCCAATCATATGACACGAAGAAGAAGAAAGACAAAGTGTGGTTTTGATCTTCGTTACTCAACTCAATGTTTTATATTTTTTCATGCTGTTTCTTATAGTAATTATTCATCAGGATATTAAAAGTAATGATAGTATTACGGGCACAGTGGGAATGGGCATTAGGAGGAGGAAATTAGGTTAAGTGATATGGTTGGTTTATAAATAAAATATTGTTTTATAACTGTGTTGTACTTGTTGCAATATTTATATTAACTAGCTCGTCGAGACCGTCTTAACGTAGTGGGATAACTACTATCTGTAAACGTGGTTCAGTTTCCATTGAGAGAAGTGATTATATTTAAATTACTTTTATTTTGAGGCCGTTGTGGCGTAGGGGCACAAGCGTGTCACTGTAAACACGACGTTGGTGGATTTGATTCCGATTCGAGGAATGAAATATTTAATATTTTGATTTCATCGCTCTGATAGACAAAGTGTAACGTTGAGCTCAGTCATTCAATGTCTTACCTCAAGAATTCAGCAGAATGTAAAACGGAGATATAACGTGAAGCTACAAAAAAGAGAACGAAGTGTCTTAACATCAGGTTCTCTTTACCTACCATGCTTAATGTTGGAGAAAAGTAAAACTGAAATAAAACATGAGCTTATTGAAACATTGTCGTGAATACCATACGGAAGTATTGATGATACTTATATAGATTTTTTCGATATGATGAGACAAAATGCGGTGTTAAATTCCGCTACACGCTTGGTTACAATATTATGGAACGGCTAGTAACGATAACGAAAGATTTCATAATAAAATAATTATCAACTGCCTTGTTGATCTTATAGTCTAAAATTTTAACTCAGCTAGTTATCATAAGCACTAAACTATTATAAATTAAACGCTAATCAATATCTCTGAGTGCGGCCGTCACTTTGCCGTTGAAATAGTAAACGATATTGATTTTTCCTACTGACAGATGTCTAAGCTAACGTTGGCCGTCGACGTTTGTGCGGGTCTGTTAACTAATAAAATAATTTATTATTTGAACATATTAGCATTATTCCTAATTTTATAGGAGATTTAAGTTTCTAATTAGATTTTTGTATATATGATAGGTTAAGGTAGTGTCTGGTGTATCAGTTGACAGCGCGAAGATTTTTTTCAGTATTAGTATATTTTGTATTCACCACACAAACGACGATATTTATCTTTTATTTGTTCCCAGGGCTATTACATCGCTTACTGTAGAGCATCGACCATAAAAAAGGTTACAACAAAACAAAATTTAACTAACGTAAATTATTTTGATCGAAAGTTAAAAAAGAAATCTAGCTAAAATACTTTTTAAATGAAACTCTTTAACAGGATTAATAGACTCGGGTCTACCAGTGACCACTGACTACCGCAACGTGCCCAATACGCCGGGCTTCCAAAACAATATCATATAAATATACGAGATTAATATTGTTAAAGAGTTTCATTTAAAATATGTAAAAATTACGAAAATCAAAGATCTTATTACTATTTTTGCTTTTTTTGGCTTCAAGCTGTATCCTGCCCATGGCAGGGTCGGCAAAGGGGACCTGGAAATCTAGTGTTAAAACACTCCGTTCCCAATTGTTCTAATTGGACACTTAAAACTTCCTTCAGTTAAAATTTCGTTCTCCAATTTCTACCGAACTTTATGAAAATGTTAAATATTTCATTTTTTAAAGTGGGAATCTAACCCATAACCGTTGCATTTACACTCAATATTTATTAATTTAATATACATAAAAACACACATAAAATACATATACTTGTAAATGCATAGAACACACAAAACATTCAAACTGTCAGTCCGTCCTTTAAGCCAAAACACCAAACTTCAGGAATCTCATTATGCTTTATCTACTTGATTGACAACTACCATCTGATAAATTGTTGACTACAAGTTACATTGCAAAACTCCCCACCAACCACCCTAGTAGGTTTCCTGTGGAACATTTTGTAAATAATTTAAATTGTTTACGCAAAACGCGGTTGGTGTAAGTTTGATTCCCACGTGCAATAGGAATAAATATTTCCATTTTCCATTTTCTATATTGTTATTTTCCGGGAACAAACGTGAATCTGCTTTTTTTCTTAGGAGATTTGCTTAAAAAAATAAAGTGGGACAAAAATCAAACATGTTTTTATTATTATTAACGTAAAATTCCACACATAGGAAATAAAAACACTTATTTAGAAAACGGGAATTGAACCGACTACGTCTCTTCTTTCTGGGACAGTCCCAGAGGCGCAGGTTTAATTCCTACATTTAGTTTTCATCTTTTTCTGTATTGTGAAATTATCGATTGTTTTAAATTTTCTTACGGTTATACGCGCTTATAATAAGTAAAGTTGCCAGAAAGTGGACAACTTAATGATTTGTCACAGCATTTGTAAATAGTAGGGTAGACAGCGGGAACCTAGAGTTAAAAGTTTCTCCATTTTCTGCCCAATTTACGAGACCTACGTACCTTTTCCAACATGTTTTTGAGGCAGATTTGTAACTATGTGCCTATGTAACTGCGTGATGAAACCAAAAAGTGGATTTAAATCTCATTGATGTCATTATAAAACTTGGAAGTTAGACGAAGCTTAGGTAACTATACAATAATATGATATTATCGAGCTGATCTGAATATGGACATTCAAAATCTGCGATATGGGAATTTTAATTTCTCCTGGTACCTCGGACAGGACATCTAATGAAAGTTTTAGGTTTATTTTTGTACAGTAATATTTTTTTGTACCAAAAGCATAATATTCGAAAAAAATAATAATATAAAACACAAAAGAAAAATTCTTCCACAAATCGATTGTAAATCTGCATTATAACTGCATTTCACCCCCAAACCGTTCCACCCTGTATTCATTTATAAAGTCTCAATAATACCCAAAAGTCAGTATTCGGGCCATTGACTCCTCAATCGCTTGTAAAAAATCCTGCCATTTATGATCGTTGAAGCTGCGTCATAACTCAATTGTTATATCTTTTAACTTCCCTTCTCTAGCTCTCTTAAATATAAAATTTTGAGTTTATCATTTGAGTTGTCTACATATATATATTATGTATATTTTTAGTATAATTATATAAAATACATGGAAAACAAGCAATAATTTGAGTCTGCTCTCAAATGCGACGATTGTGGGTTCGATTTCCACTGTGTCCATAGAAAACAGAGTATGTTAATACAAGGTACTCTTTGCTTACACTGTCACATGATACAGCGTGAAGCTATAAGAAATTGTATATTAGTCTTTGTAATTTTCAATATTTTTAAAATTTTTAATATAAGTATTTCTCAACTAGATATTAACCAAAAGTGATCACACTTAAAAGTAAAACTCACCTTCAATACTAAACTACAAACAAAACAAAACACACTAACATTTAGAGCAACAAAGCACAATAAGCACATTATTATATAAACACAAATATATTTACATACATATATGCTCATATATAGTTATATATAACATATACCATAGACGGCGCCGCTCGGGCCAGACTACCATTGTCTCAGCGGGTAACTTTACACGCTATTAAATAACGCCGTGCTATACTTGCTGTACAATACAACGAACTAAAACATTTACTTTATTTTTTTATAATTCTGCATCATCATCATCATCGCTGTATCCCGCACACAGCAGGGTAGGCAGAGGGAACTCTGTGTTAAGACATTCCGTTTCTCACTTTCTAGATATGCATATCTAGAATTCGGCGGATACGTGTTGAGTAGTAGTTGAAAATAAAAAAATATATTAATGATATCAGAGTGTCTTTACACTATGTTTTTTTTTTTTTTTTTTGGTAAAAGGACAAGGCAAACGAGCGTTAGGGTCACCTGATGGTGATCACCGCCGCCCACGACCCTGTGCAGCACCAGAGGAGCTACAGGTGCGTTGCCGGCCTTTGAGGTGGAGATAGACGCGCTTTTTAAAGGTACCCATATCGTACC
>JAKRZM010000006.1:480915-492053 GCA_036379175.1 Heliconius cydno galanthus | reverse complement strand
AAAAAATACGTGTGTAACCCAAGATGGTAATCAAAGATATTGAAAAACGTAAGTTATATTTTACTTTTAATGGACATGAGAGTAATTGGTTCTGATGTTGAACTTTCAAATCTTTTTCATTTTAAAGAAGTTCTAAGGGTAGTATTTTGGGTTGAAAAATAAAAATTAATGTTAAAATGCCTATTTATATAAAAATGTAATTAGATAACTATGTATCTAATAAAATTTAAAAAAAAAAAGAAATAGTTATAGCAAGTGGATCATTTGCTTTAATTATACCATCATGAAACCTGTTAGGTGTACGTAGTTTAGTTTCTGTAATACGAGATTATGGTATCATCGAGTTCTTTTGATGATGAAGCCAGGCCCAGGATCTGAATAAGGAAACTCGTCTTAGGTTAATTTTATTATTTATTCAAAAGCAACGACGGTAGAAGTAGATTTCATAGAAATTGTTAGTATAGGTACTATGATTACACATGTAGGTATAGCGTTCCGGAGAAGGCAGAGAAAATTCTGTTTCACCACTATGTTATATTTTTAATCAAGATATGCTAAATACAATTTAAGCCATTGATATAATTAAAATTTTGTCAATGCCTTTCAGATTAAAGGCAAAAATACAGCTTCACGCTTTTTCCCGTATAGCGGACTGGGTACAGTTTATGCTCACTTTCCGCCCAGTTTTAGATATACTGCCTGTTGAGTGGCGGAACTTAACGCTATCTTTTTTACCAGAGCGAGGAATACTATCTAACTTAAGTGTGAATATTGAACTCACCACCATCGTGCTAACAGTGAGATGGTGACCTCAATGATGGCCAAAGGAGGGAAGCAAAGTAAAATTTAGAATTTACGTACTTACATGACACTGGCATTAACAAATAATCCATTTTACTTTCTTTTGTAATCTTGAAATTGTATACTCAACGGAGTGTCAACGTTTTGTAACCGCTGATAGCAAATATTTAACTCCCCGTTTACGTTATATTTTGACAGGTAAGGGGCTGTAAGAGTTACCCTTCTTAATCATTTTATGAAAAAGCTAAAAAATATCTTATTTTTATATATTTAAAGTCATATTTAGTTTGTATTCGATATTGTTACAATTACACCATCGTGGTGCAATTGTTAAGTTTGATTTAACTTTAGATACGATGGTTGTGGAATCGATATTTACTTGAAGATCTTTTTATTTTTTTTTCGATTTCTCAGTGTCATTATCAAGAAGAAGCGATAAGTTAAAAAAATTATGTATATTTTTAAATATTTATCTAAATCCCGCAAAGAGACGCTAATATTAAGACAATCCGCGTCCCATGTACTATACAATTCTATGGGTCTATGTGTTCAGAAGCAGAACTTAACGCCGTGCTTATAACTGTCCAAACGAGGTAATGAAAAAAATGTTAGTCCCCCAAATAAGGATCGAACCCACAAAAACTGCTCCAAAATATATTTTTTTGTGTAGATACCTATATAATATAAATATTGCGCATAGGAGACCAAGCGTGTGCACAGATTATTATATTAATGTTCCGAAAACGTATAAACTTTTGCGTTTCATTGACTTTGCTTGACAATACCTATGCACGTATATGTAAAAGTAAGTTATTGTGTCTTTTCAGGCGAACTTTTACAGTTAAACTGTTTTTAACAAAGACTTTGGAGATATGTTCAAAATATTCTTTGTGAGCCAATATAATATGGATTGTATTTTCGTAACATTGGCGCAGTATACTTTTATATCTATACTAATATTTTAAAATCGCAGAGTTTGTTTTGTTGAACGCTCTAATCTCAGGAATTATTATTGCGAATTAAAAAATATATATATTGGATAGTCCATTTATCGTCAACAGTTACTTTAGCCACCCACTAAGTTACCCACTAAGCCTGCGGTCAGGGTTTCGGGATATTAGCATATGTCAGGTGTACAGACACTACCGCCTACCCGCCGTAGTAACCCGTAGATAAAATCTTATCTTGTATAGTTAGATCTAAGCAATGTTTTTTTGTGTCAGAATAGAACCTGTACAATTAAACCTACACCACTGCCACCTTATAGAAATCACTCAACTTCTATTATCAGGCATTATGCCAAAATGTATATAAGATGGACCTCTGCCAAAGTGCGTTTAACGATATTACTTATCTACGCATATTACTATAATAGAGATGAAATCGTAGGGCTGATACAACTTTAGCCGATTGAACTTAATGAATGAGACTTATCTAAGTAGATCCAATATATATATATATATATATATATATGTTTCAAAGCCTTAGAAAGACAGGCAAGAAAAAATAATTTAGTTATTTTCGGTATAGAAAACAACGAAGAAACATACGAGAGCCTAGAAAGAAACGTAATCAACTGGTTGGAGCAATATCTCTCTGTAAAACTAAATTATGCCGACATTCGAGAAGTCAAAAGAATAGGAAAGAAAGATGAAAGAACACGTCCGATAGTAGTTACTCTCTCAACCCTAGGAACAAAAATAAAAATAATGAAACAAAAGAGGGAGTTAAAAGGTACGCATTATTACATCAAAGAAGATTATCCAAAACAGATACTGGAAAAAAGAAGAGAATTACAACAACAACTACAATTGGAAAGAGATAAAGGAAACATAGCTGTAATCAAATATGATCGACTTATTGTATGGAAAAATAATTCTAAGCGTAAATTACCTACTTCACCTGAAAATGCCACTACAACCAATATACAGAAAAATATACAAATAAATAAAAAGAACAAAATACAACAAAAGGATGTACCAGCTAAAACATCAAACAGTCTTTCAGAAGGAGTTATAAAACAAGGAAAATTAAATTTTGTAATTAATCCTACAAATAAGAATAATAATAAAACAAACAAGNCTACGCCACGGCTACCTTCAAGCCTGTCTGATTTATATTTAACGACTTATGTTTTTGCAGGGTAGGCAGAGTTTGTCTCATGACAAGTTGCCTTCTCTTCTATTTGCGTTTGTCATGGAAACGGCGTAGCTATCTCAACACTAATATACCTACTAAAATTTTCGGTATACAGCATCAAGCTGAAGCTGCGTTTCTCTTATCAGAACAGAAAACCGAAAATAAGGCCGTCGTGGTGCAGCGGCACAATGGCGACGGTTGTGGGTTCGATCCCCATTCGAGGAAGTGAAATATTTATTTGCGTTTATATTGCCATTTCTTCGCCATTTTCTGGTGTCGAGGCAAAGCGCGGCGTTGAGTTCTGCCAATTCAACACGCAATACCTCCAGAATTCGGCAGAAAATGGGGAAAGGTGTATCTTAACACTAAATTCCCTCTGCCTACCCTGCTGTATGCGGGATACAGCGTGAAGCTGAAAGCAAAAATAATTCAAAAATGACTCCTGCGACTGGTTATCGAACCTACAACTAAGTAATTTACAGTCACTACACTACACACACATAAGTTAACATACATACAGACAATATGATAGCAAATTTTGAAAGGGAAGCGATAAATATTATTCGCACACGTCACAAGTCAGAGGGGCAAGTAGACAGAAAATTAATGTAGTTTCAAACAACGCCCTAATGAAATTAGCGTAGCTTGCGATGTCGGCGCGATCGCCGTCTGCTATACAACAAGCACTGTGGAACACTTGTAAGGTGATTCATTATTTATATTTCCTTAAATTTCACGCTGTATCACGTATTGGGCGGGGTGGGCAGAGAGTTTAATGTGTAGACACTCCGTTATCCAGTTTTTCGCAATTTTGAGACAAAATGAGTAACGGAACTCAACGTTGTTTCATGATATCAGAGCAAACAAGTTAGTTCCCTAAGGTGTTTCATCACGTTCTAAAGTATTGATTCCGTACTTTTAAGAAATGCAGATATTTCGTTGAAATCGCCATGATTAGGTCTCTTCAGTATAGGGACTCTTCCAGTATAACTGTATTTAACTCCATAACTTTTTATATTTAAATTTACATTCCCAGCGTCGATTTTCGCCTCTGAACAGGCAACAGTACCAGAGGCAGCCAGTATAGATCCGAAGAATGACAAACACATAAACTAGACAACACAAGAACTAGACAAGAATGGCAACATATAAAATAGAGTTACGAAGTGATAACACCACTTCGTAACTTTACTTTATAATAATTATTTATTTAAATCATATAGAAGTATGCACAAAATATATGTACCTTTCTGATGAACCGCGACATTTAGTTTGCCAATGCATTGCATGCATTGGCATTAGCAATGCTTAAGAATAGACAGAATACAGGAAACAAAATGTTTTGAGACTAGACATGTTTACGGGAGCGCGAGTGGGCTTTTAAAAATAACTAAGAAAGTTAAATTTAAATTTACTTTAATTAAAATAAGAACAAAGGTATAATATGTTCTTATAACTAACATAAAATTTACTTAACTAGTGAATCGACCGAGCAGAAGTGCATGCTCTAATCGACTAAAGAATAAAATATAGAATAATTAATACTAAAACACTACGTTTGTTTCCCATGGCATGAGGGGATTCGCGTTACATACGCCGAACGCTGATTAGGCGTTTACCGGTACCGTTCTCACGCCATGAGGCAACATAACTGACTACATACTCCTCGGTGTACCCTGATATATACAGAAAAATAACCCTACAAAAAACAAACAAAAAAACACCCAAATAAAGTTGTTTAAACAGTAACACTGAACACAATTGGTCCAAAAAATATAAAACAAAACAAAAATGGCCAATAGGGAATAGCTATCAGATTCAATGAAGCCTCCACCTCTACATTCCGTTACAGTTTGTTACTTCGACCAACGGTGCGTGTCTTTGCAATTGAACTAGTCAATTTTTTTACAAAACCATTGCAAACTAAAGGGAGCCGTCATGGTATAGTGGTATAGCGTCTGGCTGCAAATGTGACGGTAGTGGGTTTAATTTCCCAGTCGAGGGAATATATATTTTTTATCAAAATCAAACAGAAACATGTTATTTTGCGGTTTGAGCTTTTAAAAACAGTCTCTTTGTCATTCTTCATGCAGTTAGTGACCGTCTGACTTGGACTGAATGGAATCGTTTCGAGATTTTCATGCAAAGTAACAAATATTAGCTTTATTAGTCAATCCTATGTTCTTCTATAAACTACCCATAACATTAAATATTACATCAAAAATCCCACCAAGACTAACACAAAAGGCGTTTCAGCCCTGAAAAAACCAACTTCAGTTTAAGAGAAAAAAATCGAATGGATCAATCTACCGTAAAATATGCGGCGCGCGTCGCTGAAAAAACATCGGGGCATAACGTTACGTGGGACGTCGTCCGCATCGGAAGTGCACGTTGTTTCCAGATTAGCCTGGAATTTGATGAGTTTTTGAGATAAATGGATGGAAACTGTTATAAGTTATAGTTTCACGCTGTATCCCGCGTGTAGCGGGATAGTGTTCCCATGTACCGCTTTTTAGGTATTGTGTTTCATAACCCAACGCCGCGATTTGTCTTGTTAGTTGCTCCAAGAGCAAGAAATTGAAACTAAACATTCCTTCAAGTGGGACTCGAATTTTATCGGGCACTTAAAATATGTACTTCGTGAGTAAGATCACTTGCGTGAAGTCGCAGGTTAAAGTATTGTAAATAACATAAAAAGAAAAAAAAATAGGTTAGTTCACAAAATAATTGGAGAACTAGAAACGGAGTGAATCGTCACTAAAACCTTTATTACCTACTTTACATAATAATCGGAACGGCTTGATAAAACATTTTTTCCCGATTTTTCAGTATCCATTCTGTTTATAAACATCTAAGTCGTTTCGCATTCAGCCTCAGAAATTCAAGATAGATATGCTCGTGCTCAAACTCGATACGTGAGTAGTACTCCATATTTACGAGGCAATATCTCTGAATGGATCGCTAATACAAACCTTTTATATGAGTGCTTTCGATAGAAGTATAAATATTGACTAGAGATATGGATATGGCTTAGATGTGATGCAACTAGCTAATAGTGTAATGATCTAGGCAAAAATTTGTATATTAATTATGTAAATGATCATCATCATCATCAGCATCTTGATACGTGGCACTCCTCTACTGTAAGATTTCGCAGGAACTTCCTTTCACGCGCCACGCAACGTGAGATGGTCTCCCCTCCGGCAGCGTTCCTAGGTCATTACTACGTGGTCACGTGGAGCCATCCTCTGGTGTTGTTGATAACTTACCATCCCGTGACCCGAACGCTCTTTGCTTCTTATTTATAAAAGAAAACATAATAGCTGTTTGCCCTGTTACAAGAGCGAGGAAATGGAAAATATTATTTAACTTCCTAGTTAATAATGCCAAAAATTTACAAAAGTTACTGAATGACAGACGACCCATAGACAAAAACTAAGCAGCATAGATCGCTAAAGTAGTAGTAGCCTGTAGAGTCCTTGAGGATTGTAACTAAGCAATAATAGAAGATTCCCGAATTCCTACGAGAATGGGATAGAAATAGGAATACAAAACAAAAAAAACACGTCATGAAGGCCGCACAAACAAAATTGTGGGAAAAAATAGTGTAATTATATATTTTCATAAATATGCGTGTGTATAAATATTAAAGTTAAGAACGCTACTTTAAAATTAAAAGTAAAATCTGTTCCTAATTGACAGGTTGATTGTATCGAACGTAACACAAAACAACTGTGATTGCCGGTTTAGAGACTCACAGCGGTGTATGACGCGCCTTTGTTAGATAACGAGTGGCACAAGTTAAAGGATAATAGCGAGGAAAGATAATTGTAATGTATAAATAAAACATGACCACAAACGCTTGCTGTATTCGGGAAAATGATAGTTTTATATAATTTTTGTATGAGATTGCGAACAATAATTTTTATTTTCACCTTCATACTTGACAGGGTAGGCAAAACGTAGGCACTAGGTAAAACCTCGTGTTAAGAAGTCGTGAGTTGACCTCGGACCTCAACTTCCAAAGCGGGGAAGTAATTTAAATATTATAACCCCTCCCAAATAGATATCGATCCTACGACCGCCACCGCCCGCTGTGACACGAAAACCTACATGATATTTTTTCACGCTGTATACCTCATTTATCAGTATATGCAGAGGAAGCATAGGGTTAAGGCATTCCGTCCCTCATTTCATCCGAAGTCTCAATCGCTTTGCCTTGATATCAGAGCGAGAAACGAAAATATTAAACAATTATTCATATCCCCGAGCAGGATCCGAACCCACAAGTGTCGTGTCTTTTATAGTAACACACTTGTACACCTACCAATAAGAATATTTATATCACTTGCACCACCCGCCACAGCCGCGGTTGCAACACTTGTTAGTCACTTCGCTCCGTGACAATGACTCCGCTAAGCCTATTAGATCAGATCTCATTTGTATTATTCGCAAATCCAATTTCCTTGAATACAAGTGTAAATGAAATTCAAGTAACTGCTGCGTTCATA
Organism: Heliconius cydno galanthus; assembly: GCA_036379175.1. Taxonomy (NCBI): domain Eukaryota; kingdom Metazoa; phylum Arthropoda; class Insecta; order Lepidoptera; family Nymphalidae; genus Heliconius; species Heliconius cydno. The sequence continues at coordinate 484,602 of JAKRZM010000006.1, read as the reverse complement.
TATAATGAACTAGTCTTCGCCCACAATTTCGTTTGCGTGGACTTAAAATGGAAAATTCACTTTTCTTTTGAGAAATGCTTTCTTAGTGCTCCTCTAACCTCCCAAATCTGTCTTTTTTAGCTTCACGCTGTATCCCGCACATAACGTGGTAAGCAGAGGGAATCTGTGAACTTAGTGATAAGACGCTCCGTTTCCATTAATTAAAAAATATATAAAAATATAAAAAAAATAACTTTCTCGAGTGGGAATCGAACCCACTACCTGCCTCATTTACAGTCGCACACATGTGCATTTTCACCACGACTGTCCTCAATTTAATAATTAACACTTAAAATCTCAAATCAATACACAATTACGATTCAAACTATCCGCAAGTTTCTCAATCTATTAGGGAATACTCCCCAAAGTGAAGTGAAGGCGACGTGAACGCCTAATGGCTTTGTGGTGTCTATTAATGTCTATTAAGATCGAGGGTAAACAGTTCGGGGCTTGCTCGCAGCAAACACTTGTTAGCTTGAATAACTTTGCAAGCAAACAATTTATATTAGTATTTTGATGGGAAATTAATCAAAAGCCCTCTAAAGATATTTTTAAGTGTTGATTCAAATCCTATTTTCTTTAAATTCCAGTGGTATATCGCATTTAGCCGGGTTAAGACGTGTGTATTGAGTGACGGAATACAACACCACGCTTTATCCTGTACCAGAACGAGAAAATAAAAATTATTAATTCCTCGAGTGTGATCGTAACTAAAACCGTCGCGTTGAGTTCCAGAATCCATCGGAAAGTGTACCACGAAAGTCTTAATGAGAACGGAGGGTCTTAACACTAAGTTCCCAGATTCTATCCTGTTAGGTGTGGGATACAGTGTGAACCTAAAAAAATGATAAAGCGGGCGAAGTCGCCAGCAAGAGCTCGAATTGCATATAAATTCTTTCATATAACAAATCTTAAAGTAACCAAGTAGTAGGCAGATCACGTGAGAATCACTATACTTGTGTTATTACTGCATTTCTGCAAACTGCCGCGTTATGGTGTCTGGAGATCCTACTTTATGGGATTTTGGATTTTATGAACCTATAAGAGGCTATTATGGCGCAGTTGAGACGTGTCTAAAAGTACTGGGTACGGATTCCAGGGAACATGATTTTATTGTTGTCTATGAGACTAAAGAAATTAATATATTTTTTTATTATTGTTTAGTTAGTTTAATTATTCTCACCGGCTCCTCGAGGTACATGCTCGTTGTTGTGAGTTCGAATTCCACTAGTAGTTCTGTTTGCTTTTTGTTTCGAGAATTCGGCGGAAAGTGGCAACAGAAGTGTCTTAATGGGGAACGTAGTGTCTTAACTCTATGTTCTTGGATTCCCTTTGCCTATATTGCTTCGTGCGGGGCACAGTGTGAAGCTATACAAAAAATAGCTAAGATTGCATATAATTTTTAAGTTAACACTCAAGGAACACTACGCTTGAAGTTCATAAGTCATATAACAAAATGTTGCCGAGAGCGCGCTAGTTGCAGGCGGATCACGTCTACGTCTTGATGTACCAATCGTTTTGGTTATTATGAGGGTGTTAGCTGATGTAGTTTAAGTTTAGTCTGTTTGGAGAATCTTCTTCATAAGTTTTATGTAAAAATACTAAATTTTGTATGAAATTAGTAATTTTATACTAAAATAAAGTTTTAGCCAATTCAATTACATTGTAGCAATTTTTGTAAGATTTTATATCGATATAATTTTTTGACTTATAAAAAGCTATAACTTCGATTTGATCAACACTTGAAGGAATTATTTTTTTATTTCCCTGCTGTAACAAGTCGAAACACGGCGTTTATTTCCGTAACTCAATACACGATATTTTAAATTTGTGCGGAAAATGAAGAGCAGTCTCATAACGCTAAGGATGCTCGCCTCTTCTGCTATATGTTTAAAGCGTAAAAATTAATAAGAATAACAATTCGTAAACAAAAAATACTACATAACCTTTTCAAGTCCGTATTCGAACCCCCACCACATAATATAAAGAAACATATATATGTTTTAAAAAGCTCCAGCATTTCTATCCCAGACATAATGTTCTATTCAGAGAGACTGAAAAGGCGAATTTAAAGACCGTCTGATAAATAGACTTGGAAGTTTGTATAAAGAACAGATAAATATAGATTAAAGTACAATGTTTTATTTGTAGAGACCATTAGTCTTTCCCGGTTTGTGAGTAGTTGGTTCGAATTTGTTGAAAGTTTTTTATAAATAAAGCTACTGAGGTTGTCGAGGCGCGGCCGCGACTCTAATCACGACAGGTTGTGAGTTTGATTCCCAGTCAAGGAAATTAAATATTCTATATTTTATTTCTTCGCTCTGAGTGTAAAAAGTGAGGAACGGAATTTACTTAATGACAATGGAGTTTCTTAACACTAGGTTAACAGGATCACTATATCCACCCTGCTGAGTACGGAATACAGCGTGAAGCTAGAACTAGCAGCACATTAAAAAAAAACTTAGACGATCGTAGCATTGAGAAGATGAAAAATTGTATCAGTTTTATATCTCTGCACTCAACAAAACAAATTCTAATAAATATATTTCATTTGAACCTATGCAGGCGACAGTCGCGCCACTACGGGACGATATTGAACGGCGCAATATGAAAACGGATAGAACGTGATTGACAGATGCTCCAGTCGGATTCAGAATTGTATTACCATCCAGACTTGACTTTTTGTTTCGTGGCCAAATTGTTTCAGAAACGACTATATTTGGAAAAGAAACGTGATTTATAGAAGAATTTTGCATTTTATTTAAAATTGTATTACAGTAAAGAAATTCTTTTTCCTTTAACTTTTTGCTGTATCCTGCACATGGCATAAAGCTGGGTATATAGAGGGGACCTAGTATTCAGGTACTCTGTTACTTTAATAATTAAAATTACTTAAAAATCAGTGCATATGAAGTAGTAGTATATAATAAGTAAAATATTTAAATTATTAATATAAACGATAGAAGCCATGAAGTAGGACTTGTTTTAAATATGATAGATTTGGGTTCATTCTCCGGAAAATAATTAATTATCATTACGTAAGTACCCCGCACTGGTATGCTAGAGTTCGACGTTGAGCTCTACCATTAAAATTTACAAAAAGTGATTGTTTTGATAATAGGCTCTTTCTTAGCTTACCTGTGGGGCAAAATATAGCCAAAGAAAAGTAGCAATTTTAAGTATACTTTCTTATTTTTACAGCAGCATTTAACTTCAATTCAAGAATTTAAGACGTACTTCTATAAGTACAGTATCGAAGGGCCAGGGCAGACTCATCTCCAGACAATTTCCGTAACGGATATGACGCATGCGCATTTGCTGTGTTTACAGTTCTCTTATGGAAGTGACTATGAATTATACTAAATTTATAGAATTTTGTGTTTAAATTAATTGTATAAAAATCTTCTTTTCTTAATAAAATTTTTATTTCATGTTTTTTTTACTCTGTGATTTATAATAGGGTGAAAAGTAGTGTTTATATTAGTATCAATGAAGAAGGTGTACGCAACATTCTTTTTTCTGCTTTACACTGTACACCGTATGTATCCTGCATATAGCTGGTTAGGCAGAGGAAACCTGGAAACCTAGTATTAAGGCACTTCAGTTGTTATCAAGACACTTCCGTTTCATTTTATTTAAATTATTTAG